>JAPFTB010000372.1:0-62363 GCA_030779245.1 Fusarium sp. MBC 438
ATTTTTAGCTGTATAATTATAAAAGATTTAGCTTCTTATAGATATTTTAATTATTTTAAATTCTTTTTAAGAACGAAGAGATTTTCTATCTTTCTATCTGAAGCTATGATCTCTTAACACCATGTCTTGAAACACGATGCCTATAAGAGCCACAATCATCCAGCAATCCAAGTCACTAGGTACACCTTGAGCACGAAAATCGAATCCAGGGCCATGGACCACGCCTCGACGTTGAGGAATGGCAGGCATGGCATCAGGTCAGCAGGCATGGTGCTGAACGAAGTCCTGTCAGAATACACCCGCATTTCTGGTTGGAGTTTGAGAGACGACGGCCTAACAGAGGCTGAAAATGGCAAATGGTGGTTCGCGCATGCGGTGCATCTTTGTCTTTCGGGGCATCCAACAAGATGGGACATGTAGCGACGGCTGTCTAGGCGCTCATATTCGGTTGCACTAAATGATCTACTATGACTGGCAGCGGAATTGGGATCTGTTGCCGCCCGTCATGGCCATGGCATACTGACACGCTCACCCCACGCGATGGACAGGGCTGGCTGTGGTGCTTGGCACAATCGGCGTGCTCTGCTCACGACAGTGCATTTTGCGCCAAATAATGAGAAATTCTATGCTTGGAAGCGTATGGCAAGCCGTTACGCAGATGGTGTCGCCTCACACTTTGCTGGTGATGGAGGGATTAGATGTCGTGAGGAAAACAATGTGAAAGAATGGGCCAGGTCGACAGGCGGGATATCGGGATCTCCCGGTGGCTTCCACTCCAATCAGCAGGTGTCGGCATGAGGGGCTAGATCATCTTGTTTATCGAACGAGGCCCGAAGAGGGATCTGTCAGTCGGACATGCTAACAACCTCTTGTCTACGGAAGGTGATGAATTGGGAAACGCGCTTACAGGCACGGACACGTCAGTTGCCTTGTTCAGGTCTTGTTGGGTTGATGCATCTTGAGTGGGCGCTAATGAATGGGATCTGCAGAGTATGGCCACCTTGATGGGAGCAATGGGAGAGCTACCCTGAACAATGTGCAGTTTTACAGGATGAAGATTGCTGCGGGATGAATCAAGGGGGTGTTGCTTATCATGTTTTAATCAGAAAATGATATTAAAGTCATGATATTCACTGCCGTGATTACATGTTTACTATCCTTCACCGACATGGCGAAAGGATGGAATAGCATCACTTTAACACAATGAGGGGTAACATCACCAAACACAAATTGACCATGACGTTATCCCAGCAGCCTCAACCGTCAATTTCAGGTGGACGAGAAAATAAACCCGGTCCCCAATGCGTCGACTACTTGTGGGTCAAGGCGCAAAGCAAACAATTGCGCATGGGGACGGGATGGGATGGGATGGATGCTGCACCTCAACGCTACCCGGGTTGCCGGTTCGTGGGGGAGGGATGAATGGCGGTGTGCCACGTACAACACCAAGCGCAGACGGGAGAGTCAAGAACCTGGTAGTTCATCTATCACGGTTATACTCGAGACATTGGGGGTCATGTCCCAAATGTGTATCTTTGTGAGAGCCTTGCGCAAGAAATGACAATTGTGTTTACGTATGGACTGCAGCTGCCTGAGAATGCAGAGAATGAAGCCCAACATACAGTGTCCTTCACCGGAATGGGCCGTGTCCAGCCTCTCTCGCGCCGGTATACGCCAACCTCAACAGATGAGACAATTTCTCGCAGCTATGGTGCCCGCTCCAGGTCACGGTGACACTTTGACAAAAGCTCTTACGATCTCATGTACCCATTGACCGAGTTGAATAAACGCCCAGAATCGAATCCCAGTTGATGTGGTGCCAACACCCGCAGTCTTAGCTCCGGGTGCACACTTTCTAGCTCCCCAGCCACTGTTTTTTTTTTGTTATGACCCCAGGCCTCGCCTGATTTTCCGATGCGGGCGCCAACAAAAAAAACATCCAGGGTCTTTAGTTAGTCTTTGGCGGGGGAGAAAAGAAGGGTCAATCATCTGACATCTCAAGCAAGCGGTATCACAACAACTACAGACGAACCGGCAAAAGAGCCGCTGCGTAAACAAAGACCCCCAAACAATTTATCCTATGAGGGCATTGTTTATTTTCGGCCCCGAGGCTCTATTCGCCACCAGAGCACAACTCTTGCAGCACCTAGACAGCCTTGGCTTTTGCTCTGCCACTAACCACCATCGCGCTAGAGTGCGTGCTGCAGGGGTTGCCTGTTGCGTGCATTCTCGCTCTGAGCTCAGGCCGTCGAATGACCTGTCATGCACGGCGCGAAGGACCCTGAGCTTTTCTTTCTCGCGCTTGCGGGGGTGGGATAACCTACCAGCCTGGTCCAACTTTGACGATCATCAGTCGTGTGCCCTCTCGTGGAACTCCTCCATTGGCCGCCCGCTACACGTTTGAGGGTTAGAGATTCCCTTGCCAGTTGTGGCGGCCGGGTCTCTTGAGGGGAAGCCTGCACCCGGTGTGGCATGATTGACTACGAAGCTGTCGTGAGTCGACCTTGTGAGGCACTCGGTCAGGACTCCCGGCATGGTCTAGGATATAGCAACAACTAGCTATATAAGACGTGATATCTTCACCAAGTTGAGAAGAAGAACCATCCTTCACTCAAGCCTTCTTCAACAACTACAAGCTTGAACGAGCAGAAAAACCAAACGCTTTCCATCTCTACCCGCACAATCCACAACTCGCCTATCTACACTCAGCATGGCTTGGTTTGACGACTCCTGGGATGTCCAAGAAGCCGGTAAGCATCAAGCATATCATTCTCGAGCAGGGGTGGTGTGTCCACACGCTAACAAACCCCAGATGTCGCTTCCACCCAAAAGTACGGCGATGTTGCCCAGCAGGCCATTGCCCTCCTCTCCAAGTTCAAGACCGAGGCCAAGACCGTCCACGATCTCCTGAAGCACCTCTCGGAAGCTGCTGCCCAGATCGAGGCTCTAGAGAAGGCCAAGGCTGAGCTCGAGGCTCAGCTCGCTACCCCCGCCGCATCTGAGGTTGCTGAGCCTGTTGAGGAGGCTCCCGCCGCCGAGGAGGAGAAGGCCGTCGAAGAGACCCCCGCCGAGCCCGAGAAGGTCGCTGAGGAGGCCCCCGCTGCTGCTGAGCCCGAAGAGGAGAAGCCCGCTGAGGAGGAAAAGGCCGCCCCTGTCGAGGAGGTCCCCACCGCTGAACCCGAGAAGGCTGTCGAGGAGCCCGTCGAGGCCGAGCCCGTCGAGGCCGAGCCCGAAAAGCCCGCCGAAGAGGCCCCCGCCGTCGAGGAAAAGGTCACAGAGCCCGAGAAGGCTACCGAGCCTGAGAGGGTTGCCGAACCCGAAGAGAAGCCCGCCGAGGCCGAACCCGAGAAGGTCGTCGAGGAGGCCCCCGCTGCCGCCGTCGAGGAGAAGCCTGTCGAGGCCCCGGTCGCCGAAGAGAAGCCTGCTCCCGCTGAGGAGAAGGCTGCTGAGCCCGAGAAGGTTGAGGAGGAGAAGCCCACAGAAGCCCCCGCCGCCGAAGAGAAGCCCGTTGAGGCTCCCGTCGTCGAGGAGAAGCCTGCACCTGTCGAGGAGAAGGTCGTCGAGGCCCCCGCTGCTGAAGTCGAGAAGCCTGCCGAGCCCGAGGCCGTTAAGCCCGTCGAAGAGACACCCGCTGCTGAGGAGAAGCCAGTTGAGGAGGAGAAGTCTGTCGAGAAGGCCGTCGAGGAGGAAAAGCCCGCTCCCGTAGACGAGAAGGCTGCCCCCGTTGAGGAGGCTCCCGCCGCCGAGCCTGAGAAGCCAGCCGAGGAGAAGCCTGCTGAAGCCGAGAAGCCAGTAGAGGCCCCCGCTGCTGAAGAAAAGCCCGCCCCTGTCGAGGAGAAGCCCGTTGAGGTCGAGACACCCGCCGTTGAGGAGAAGGCTGTTGAAGCTCCCGTTGAGGCTCCCGCAGTGGAAGAGAAGCCCGCTCCTGTTGAAGAGAAGGCTGCCCCCGTTGAGGAGAAGCTAGCCGAGGCCGAGAAGCCCGCTGAGGTCGAGAAGGTTGTCGAGGCTCCCGTTGCCGAGGAGAAGCCCGTAGAGGCTGAGCCCACAAAGGCCGAGCCTGTGCCCGAGCCTGTGCCCGAGCCTGTGCCCGAGCCCGTTGCTGAGGTCAAGAAGGCTGAGCCCGTCGTGGAACCCAAGAAGGTCGAGACAATAATCGCCCAGCTCAACGGAGCTGCCGCCCCCGCCCCCGAGGCCTCCCAGCTTGTTGCCCCCAAGGCCTAAGCTGATGCATATTTGAAGAAGGTATCCATGTTTGCTGAGCGAAATCTCATCAAACATTTCCCCTTCATCAATTGACAACCAACAATGTTGTCTGCATCCCACAGCGGCTCTTGGGACCGGCCGAGATGAGCGACTACAGTCGTGTCTCATCGTCTGTTGGATTATACCCTCACAAAAAAAGGTCCCAGGTCACAGACGAAGTTGATGATTCACGATTTGGAAGGTCAGCTCACACCTGAGAAGAGGGCTTTGGACACTCATGGTCTCGCTGGAAAGTAGGCCTGGGTGGTTTGATCGCTGCTCTTGGCGATTTCGAGCGACATCGTTGAGGAGGAGTGGTGTTCAAAATGTTGTACTAGCGTCTGTAGCCTTTGAATTTGCGTCGATTGATGGTAGCTTTCCATCATCAAACCCCTTGTCTTTCTTGTGTGTGATGAAAAACTATGATGATCTCAGTGAGTTATATTTGGTGTTAGTAATCCGTGAAACAAAACACGTCCATGCGGAGCAATAATTGTCTTGAAATCATTCGCGTAGCTGATTGTTGGTGAAGTGTGTGTTGTTGTCCTGAGCTTCGACTTTCCATCCACGACGAGAAGAAGATGAGAAAGCTAGGAACCGGCGGGGAAGGGTTTCGTATTATTCCATTTTCGGGAACGTTAATTTCTACTATTACCGCTTTGAAGAACAGGGATATCTCCCGGCGAGGCACGTCGCGGCCTGTATTGCGGCCCAAAGTGATCGACTCGACAGCAAGCGCTTGAGCTTTGAAGGATCCGCCTAACGGCCTAGCTTCATGCGACAGCCAGGAACAAGCTGAATTAAGAGAATTCGGCTGATGGACGATCCCTCGCCTATGTAGGGCTTAAGAGCCGAGGTGGAGAGGGCCACTGGGTCCTTCTGGGGTCTCTGACCACATATGGAGCACGAACTGTCGGTCATGGTTGCACATTTACGTGCACTTTAATGCGAGAAATCAAGTCTGCCGGTACTCCATAGTCCTTCTACGCACAGGGGTTGTGATCCCGACGTGCCATGGTCTTGTGCTCATCTCCACACGCTTATACGGGGGACTGGAGGCGTTATTCATATAACGCATCTAGTATCTTGTGGGATGCAACATAGGCTCCTAGAGCCAAGGGCCGGACTTTTACTACTGAGGAGAAGAACAGCCATTTCATGTTTTGGGAGAATCCAGAGATGTTGAAAAGTGTTATTGAGGAGTTTGTAACTTCATAGAATCGAGCGAGTCGCTGCTGCGAGAAACATTCTTCCCTTCCACCTATTAATGGTGTTGCTACTGCAGTTGTGTAGGTAGGTGCTGGGTTCTTGGTCAATGGCAACTTCCGTACAGATACCATGCTGGGCAATACATTTTACCAAAACACATAAGGAGGTTTCAAGAAACTTGCAACCATCTATGATAAAATTTGCATACTACGGACACGAAATTAGTCAATGATAGATCGATTAAAAGCAATTTGTTATTCTTATTAATGCTAATTGGTGCCGTCCCTCATGTTGCCTATCTCAACATCTGGATAACGATGAATCTCTAGTGTTTACAGATTCCAAGTCAACTGCGTCTCGACACAACTCTTGCCCAAATCGGCCCATCCAAGTGCACTCCATTTATCAGGGTTCTCAGATGTCTCAGTGAAATGCTTCATGGCCAATACAGCCTGAGCTGCCCATCTCTCAGGACTCAAGCGTCCCACGCCAGTTGCCAATGGCGTCATGAGAATGCTTCGAATCTCTTCTTCTCCTTCAGGAGCTTTGCCGGCTCTTACGTCGCGGTTGTGGTTATCAACTGCACAGAGAAGACTCCAGATGCATTCGTAGACAACTTCACGATCCCAGTTGGCGTCGGCGGGCATGCGCATGGTTGGGCAGAGAGCAACTCGCTTCGTGCCCCAGACGTTCCGTGAGCGAGAGTGGAATTCATCTGGGATGCGGACTAGGGTGCAAGTGCCTGGAGGTGCAAACCCACGCCATTGCTCGTAGAGTTTTCTTTGGGCGACGCCTGTGAGAGCATGATAGTCATCTCGAGGTGCAAAGGCGCGGGAAATAGCATCGTCGAATGCTCCGTCTAGTCGCCCGTACGAGTTTGCCGGAGACACGATGGTATCGAACTGGACAGATGACGGGAGTTGAGATAGAGCGTAGTCGTGAATCTCGATTGAGAAAGTAGAAGGGAGTTTCCTGGCTACACGCGCGGCTTCAAAGGCATCGATGTAGCGCTCTTCCATGCAAAGGAGATGGATATGAGGGAGTGAGGAGTTGCTGGAGCCCATTGTGAACGACTGAAGCAAATCTGATAGGTAAACAACGTTGGATGACAGGGTGTTGCCAAGAGGTGGAAGGGTTGTTTAATGAATCTCTAGATTAATGAAACGACCTCCCACACTGTCATATTATAGCATCTGGGGTGGCTGCCTGTTGCGCGGTCGACGTGTTCTTACTCGTGTACAGGGGTGGAGCTTGTCGATCATTGCTGCGCCTTGGGGCGGTGCTTTTGTGGCGTCCGCTACGAGGGCATTCCCAATCACCAGGTGTGAGCCATATGCAGTGCTATTTTTGACATCTACTCGCATCTCGCAGTAAAAGCCGAACCATCTTTCACTACTATACCTCTTAACTGTTGCACTTATGGTAAAGATTTAGGTCATGTCAGGACTCCTTAGACTGCCAGTATCAAGGCCATTTTTAAGTAACAGTGAGTTACAAATAGAGGCACCTTGACATCGACGAGCAAGTGTTGTTAAAAGTATTTCTCTTTACTTAAAAACGTTAGTTTGGCAGAAAATTTTAATCATTAAGTAATGAGTAAGTTGTGTATGCTACCGCTATCATCCACCTCAATTATTGCATCTAGCCTCTTGTTAGTTGTGTGAGTCCATTCTGAACATGCATGCCCTGTAAAACACATCCGGCCCCAGCTCCCGCGTGAGAGCTCCTTCAACTTCACAGTCCCAGGTTGCTTCATCTCTATCAAGTGCCCACGCTGCAAAAGCTTCTGGATTCTCCCCAAACGTTTCCTTGAGCGTCTTCAGATCTCTCAGCACGTCCTCGCAGAAGTTGTGTCCCCATCCCCAAGTGACCAGGCCTTGGCGTGGAATCTCGTGCGTAGGCCAGTGCTCGTCCTTGGCTAGCTGCTCCCACATGTGTATAGCATGTACTCGATAAGCCTTCAACTGCGCAATGTCTTCCTCGTTGAGGACTGATTCGTAACGCAGGCGAAAGTAAGACACTTTTTCGTCGAACTCTTCCATCCTCTGCTTGAGTTTCATCTTTTCATGGTACTCCATTTCCTAATCGAACTGGCGTACATGGACCCGCAACTGAAACGACGTTGCCTGAAGTCTCCTGTCTATCAGTTCTCTGAACCAGCTACCAAGTGCGCGGCCGAGTTCAACGCGACCATGGGCCTTGGCGAAACAAGCATTGCAGCAAGCATCCTTCAAGAGAGTGTCCATGCTTTCACGGTCCCCATATTCGCCTTCGGTTAGTTCATACTCTTCCTCTCGGCATCGGGCTTCGCGCAGGTGCCGGACTTGGAGACGAAAGTCCCTCAGCTCCTTCCAACGAGTGCACTCAGGGCAGCGCACCATCCGCATTTCCCAGGCGAATGGGTCTATTGCGGCTGGACTGCCAAAGATAATACCAAAGCGAATATGTTCTACCGCCGGTGGAATCTCGCAGCCTAGATAGTCAGAGACCCCCGGGAAGTACCTGTCTAGTTCTGTATAGAACAGGGCCGTGCGGTTAATTTGAACAGGTACTTGTGCATTCCCAGAAAGTCCAGTTATATCTGGACTCAGCTCTCCTCGACTGTACTCGCACTCGAGGCATCGTCGGTTTTGTCGACTGGTGCCGCGATCCCTGATCCAATGCTTAGGGAATGTCCACTCCTCCCTCACTTGTTCCTCCTTCACGGCCGGTTCCCACGACGTTGTCTTATCCAGTAGTGGATCGTCTCGCATAGGCTTCTGGTAATCTAGGCGCAGAATATATCTATTTCTGAAACACCGGCGAGGAAGGAGACGACGGCAGCTGGTACAGGCCCAGCGAATTTCTTTGCGATCGCTTTGGCAATAGTTGAGCAGTAGAGAGACTTCGTCATGTTCGATGGAGGAAGTAGGTCCTCCATACTCCTCAAGAGTCTCTACCTGCAAAAGGCGTCCGGCAAAGTGCTCCTCTGTGGGACTGATGAGGCGACGGAAGTGCTTGCTTGTTTGGCTGAGCGATATTAGACCAATAGGATCTAGAAGGCGGATGAATGAGCATTGAAGCTCGATTGGCAATAAATGCAAAAGCATTTTTGTGATCGTTAGGTAATTGTAAGTTACGCTGGCGAGTTGTGACTAATTTAAGAAGAACAGAAATGTCGCCAAAGGAAACAGGTGTTATATGCTTGAACAAGTTAATGCCTCGGGAGAAAGAGCTTTATTCGTTTCGGGGTGTCAAAAATAGAATCCAGCGTCTACGAACAAAGTGGGAACTTAAAAATAGAGTTGTTCAAAGTGAGGCAGACGTGCCTTTGTTCTTAACAAAGGACGTCAACCGAGGGGCGCTATATTTAGTTACAGATATTTCTCTTGTTCAGGCACGGCAAAGATCTTGAAACTTAAACACTGAGATCAAAATCGGCCTTCAAAAATGATAGATGATAGGCGAGTCGCACATCAGAAACCGGCTATGGAGACAGGGGCCGTGCCATTGGATGTCCTAGTCTGAGAACCGTCTTGAGACGTGATGACGTCGCAATTTGCTATGAGACTCTGATTGACGTCAGCATTTGAACATCTATAAAATACATCTGCGAAAAAACAAAGCTCTTTGTGATCTTTACTGAAAAAGCAAGCTTCTACAAAGGTATCTTTATCCCAGGTCTCACATCAATGCAAAGCATTGTAGGCCTTGCTTGAGAACGACCACACATTCAACATGCCGAGCTACAAGGGGAAATGTGTCTGCGGCAACCTTCGATACACCGTTTCATTATCCTCTCTTGACCAAGCCCGCACTTCTCTCTGCCACTGTCACAGTTGCCGGAGGGCCTTTGGCACGAATTTCGGATTGACTACCAAAGTTAGGATTATCAACGACAGGAGAGCAAGGCTGACGGCCGAGTTAGGTACCTGTCGAAGGTTTTGAGTACAGTCATGGAGAACCAAAGGTATTCAAGCAATACAACGGTGTAACACGAGAGTTTTGCGAGACTTGCGGCGTGTTTATCTGTGAGTATGGTGTGAGTGATCAGATCTGGCATACGCTGCAACTCTACGTCAACTTAACCAACGACAGGAGCAAGCGGCGGACAAGTTCCGTTACATCATGTGGGGGACGTTCGATGAGCCGGAAAAATTCCCTGCAAAAGGAGAATTCTTTTGTAAATATCGCACAGGGTGGATGCCTGAGGTGCCAGGTTTGTCACAGGACTTGAACTTAACACACAACATGCAAAGAATTAACAAAGGGGTAGGTTTGTTCCACAAGAACGAGATCAAGGAATGATTGCGGATCCGGTGGACAGTCGGTAGATTGGAATCACGTGGAGGCGGAGTGACAGGTGAAGGAATGAGGGTCTAACAAAAGTTCATGATATGGCCCGTATGAGAAAGTAACATGATGGTATCAATTAAATATCCTCGCTAAATGCACACCTTTACATGCATGGTAGAAAGTAATTAAGAATACATTCAGGCATTGCCTCCTCTGCAAGAATCCCAGCATATATCCAGAACTTAAGCAGAGGCCTTGGCTGCCTGGACAATAACGTCGCTGGCCTTCTCAGCAACAACATACAGAGGCAGCGCGATGTAGAAACCAGGAATCTTGGGGAAGACACTAGCATCCACTACTCTCAAGCCATCAACACCACGGACCTTGAAGTTGGAGTCTAGAACAGCCATGGGATCACTATCAGGGCCGATGGGGCATGTGCAAGAAGCGTGATGACCCCAAGCTTCATCCTTGAGGAATTGCTTAGCATCTGCCTCGCTAGTGACGTTGTTTCCGGGCCAGACCTCGGGAAAGCTTCCGTCAAGAGGGATGAGACTGTCAAAAGCTCGTCGAGAGAATTCGAAACCCTCGTATGTGGCCTGGAGATCCTTGTCGCCTTCCCCGTTGCTGTTGACACCGGTGTTGTAGTAGTTGAAGTTGATGATGGGCATGTCCCGGGGATCAGTCGACTTCAGAGTGACTGTGCCGGCGTTGTTACGGCTATGAGCCTTGAGGATGATCCAAGCCCAGTGCTGGGCATCGGCGAGAGAGTCGGAGGCGTAGCCGGGGAAGTAACCCTTGAACTTGGCTGGGGCACCGGAGATGAGCAGATCGGGTTCCTTTTCGGCGACGGAGGACTTGAGGACGACAGCGATAGCGATGCCGTTTGTGGCGTAGACACCCTTGGTGATAGGCTCGATACCCTTCTTGTACTGCTCGAGGCAGGGATCAGGCATTGTCTCCAAGAAGGTGCACTTGGATGTGATAACAAAGTCACTGGTGGTCTTGCCAATAACGGTAGCTTCGTATCGGTCCTGCATGTTTGTTCCGACACCAGGAAGATCAAAAAGAACGGGGATATCAAAAGAGTCAAGCTCCTTCTTGGGTCCGATACCGCTAAGCTTGAGAAGCTGGGGAGTGTTGAAAGAACCAGCGGAGACAATGACTTCACGCTTGGCCTTGACACTGCCAGATCCGCTTGACTTGGCTGACGTGGAGCGAGGGTCGGCACGGTACAGGCTAGAGCCTTCCAAGAAGTCGACACCGGTGGCACGGGGCTTGGAGCCAGTCTTGTCGAAGGTAATCTTGGTGACCTATAATTTTGTAAGTACAGGTACAAATACCCAGAAATGTAGGCACTTACGAGGGTATCGAGCTTGATGTCCAGGTGGTACTTGCGCGACCCATCGGAGTTGACAGCATTGGCAGTGTTGAGGATGAAATCCCTGGGACCACCGCGGACGGAATCAGTCATCGACAAAGGAACCTGGTAAAGGCCAGTCTTGCTAGTCTGACCGGGAGCGTTGATATCCCGAAGCAAGACCTGACCAAGTCCAGCAACAGTGTTGAGAAGAAAGCCGACAAGGCTCTTACCCATGGCGGAACCAGCAGCGATGATCAGGGAGAGAAGCTTCTGGTCCTCTACAACCAGAGAAAGAGATGTAAGCGACAGACCTAGCCAGCCCTTGAAGCCATGACCGATGATGCTGCTAGGCAGGTACATGTTCTTCTCCAGCTTCTTAAAGTACGATCGCATGTTGGTCGGGTTCCAGGTGTCATCGCCAGTGAGACTAGCAATGTTGCTCCAGTCACTATCGTGAGCATAGATGGAAATGAGAGCATTGTGGCGAGAGCATCCACCTAGCGTTCCAGCACGAGGATACAAAACACCAAGAGCCTTAGCATCAGCGGGAGGATCGAGACCAACGTAAAGACTCCCATCCGACTTTTCGTAGGTCATCTTGGAGTCCCGCTTCTGCTGTTTGGCATCGGGGTAGTGGTTGACATAGTAGTTCCACCGAGTGTCCTCGAACTCGGTCGACATGAGGTGCAGAGCCGGGATCTTTTCCTCCCAGGCGTCGCCAGAGTCACCGCCTGCGTCGATTAGGAGGACCTTGTAGCCTGCGATGGCGAGGTTGGCGGCTACAGGACCTCCTCCTGCGCCGGAGCCGACGACGACATAGTCGTAGTCGGTAGAGGTTGTATCACGTTTTCCGATGAAGGGATCATGTCGAGGCTGATTTGACGATGTCTTCCAAGGAACGGCACTGTGTACAAGTCAGTATTGCTTTCCTCAATTACATGGGCAGTGCTAACATGGATGAGGCCGAGTCGGCCAAGAGTGAAACGAGTGTGAGAACGAATGAGGAGCGCATTTTCAACGCGGAAGCTTAAACTCATGTACAAAGAAAGGAGTGACCAGTGGTAGGATGCGTAAAGAAATCTCAAAACATGGATAGGATGACCTCAAGCCAGCTAAAACAAACCAAGCCTGAGCCAAGAAAACAACAAAAAGGCAAAAAAAGCAGGCAAGCAGCTTCAAGATATCGGCAGTGGGTGGCACAGCGCTAGTTCCAGAGCGGTCTTTAAGGTAAAGCCACCGCAGGACGCTAACAGCAGGTGACTTTGTGGGAGGGCTTTCAAGTGCCGACCTCCAAGGGCATGTTTCACGAATCCGGGTTTCAATAATTAGTTGCAGTTGATCGTCAGCCACGTACGACTCATCGGAAGGTGGTGGTTTGGTGCCGGCCGAGAACGGAAGAAACGGCAGCCTTGATTTTTCCTTTTCCTGTCATTGTCAGCCCCTGGGTAGGCTGTCAAGCATGGATCCAGGGGGGAGATTGAAGGCTTTTGGGCAGTGATGACGGTTGCTGTCGAAGTGGGTGATGTGCATTGGAGGCGGAGCGTCTGTGGGCCATAGCTTACGCTGCTGGGTCACAAGGCCAGACCAGGCCGTTGAATAACTTGTGGGTAACCGTTTGCGGGCTCGAGCATTCAGAGAAGCCCGTTTCATTCTGCTATCTTCAAAGTTTGTGTAAATGGGGCTTGAGACACTCTCATCCCCCAGCCAGCCACAGGTACTGTTCACCGACGTCTCCCGACGTCTCCTTATCGGTTGCGGACGTGACTCTCAGCCCCGACTCAAATTGTGTTACAGTCGATCTTCATGACAGCCAAAATGAAGTGAAGCCTCACTGAGCAGGTTAATGGATATGCAAACAGGGTCAGCACAAAGCTTGCCCAACCCAGGCCCAGACGAATGGAGTCTAGATGTCACCCAAATAGGGAGATCCCTGACCCTTGCAAGGCTAGTAGTGCAACGGCTTCACTCTCCACAACCCCGTACTATACTGGACTTGGACACCTCCGAGCCTGAACAAGAAAACACTCCGCAACGCATGAACTTCGGCGAATGTTAAGTTCAAGCGGGGAAGAACCAGGGGGATTGGACTAAAGGCTGGGCATCATGTTCCCCGGACGATCTTGACTGCTTTTGAGCAAGTGCTGGGACAGGGTTGAAAGCCTTGCTAACGCTGTGCCAAAATGGAAGAATACGAGAAATTAGTGACAGACGGCAAGATTACGTTGGATTCCGGGAGTGACATGCAGGCTACTGGTGGTATTGGAAGGGCGAGGAGATCCTCTCTATCTAGTCTATGGTAACGAACGCTGAAAGTAAAGAAATTGTAGCCTGAATTTCACACTGGCTCACGAGGAGTCACTGGCAGCTTCTCGGACGAGTGACGCCCATGGTGATGATGATAGTCAAACCTCATGTCGGTTAGTTCCATCGCAGACGTCTCATTCGGGTTCTTAGACACCCTGACACCTTGACCCTGCGACAAGGCCTTGGAGGTGCTCTTCTGCGAACTCGATGGCTGCTTGCCTTCCGAGATGTTGGCATATTCCGACTTGCTTCTGGCTGTGGTGCCAAAGACTTTGGGGAAGACGAGACTGAACAGGGAGCGAATGGCGGGCATGCATGCGCAGAGGATGCCGACTGGGACTTCGATGGTGCTCCAGTAGCCAATTTCAACGTAGTCCTCTGTTTCTGTCAGTGATTTGAACCTGCTGGGGTTGGAGATTTGGGAGCACTCACGCGTTACGTTGCTTGTCGTGGCATAACTTGCCAGAGATTGTAGTCGAACAATACTGACGATGGTGACACTGAAAATATTAGTGACAGTTACCAAAAACAGATGGACTGGGACATACAAGAATCCAACGCTAAACATGAGCATGATCTGAATCTTCTTCTTTCGCGAGAGGGAAAGTTTGTAGAGCTCCCAAAGCGGCAGACATAGTGTAGCAATGTCAAGAACAATGTTGAGAATAGCCGCCATCCAGCCCTGCATGTTGATGTTGTTGCATTTGGCGGGAAACTCCTTGTCCCAGGCCCTCCAGGCACCTTCGATGGGGGTGCATTGGAAGATTGACACGAGCTCAAAGGCGATAAAATATGCCACGTTGAGGCCGATGAGAATCCAACAGCCTAATCGGATCTTTTTGCCGGGAAAGACTTTGAGATAGAAGAGAAGAATCGAGATTTTTGTGATCGGGAGAACTCCAAGGTAGAGAAGTTCATCCCAATAGAAGAACTACACTCCTTATTAGGTGTATGAATCGTTAAAGGTTAACAAGAAACTCACATAAAGAAAATCGGTAATGTCGTCGGGATGCACATTCCATATGTCCTTCCCTAGACCAACTCTGGAGATAGGTATGGATATGGCGTTGAGGGGTATCATCATGAGCTAAAAGAGTCAGCATGAGACTAAGCGAGGCCAAGAGTCGACATACCACCGCAAGAAGCATCACCCAGTCATCAGCTCCCCAAGTCTGAGCTCGAACAGAAACTCTGGCCATAACTCTCAGGCCGAATCCGACGAGACCGATGACGAGGAAGACGACGCCAAGGATCCATACTAGAGCTGTGCGGTCTCTCGACGGCGCTTTGCACGTGTGCTTGGAGTAGCTCTGTACCACTGCGAAATGTTAGCGGACGCAATTTTAATCAGTACAGACACTTACAAAGAGACTCTCTAACTGTGCAGTTGGCGTGCACACATAGAGAAATCTTTTCGTTCAACTCGACGTTGGTGCAGATACATGTGGCGTTGGTCAGCTCACAAGTCGACTTGAGCGTCTCTTGCTGGATGCATAGCAACTACTTGACGTTAGCTGACAGGTACCCAACACGACCAACAAACACTTACGCCACAGGCGGGAGGCTCTTCTGGGGTGGTGGCAGCCCACACACCAGCCTGGAACACAGCCAGGATCAAGGCGGCAAACGCAAAGAACTTCATCTTTCCCTGGTCATTCAACAAAGAACACCTACAGACAAGAAGAAGAAAGAAGCAAAGGGGGTCATCCCGTCCAGAAGCGACGGGACCATAATGAATAAACTGTTTGAGACTGATTGATGAGGACCCGCTCCATCTACCGAAGGATTCAAGCCAAGGCGTGCTTCGATCTACCGAGCCAGGGCAAGAAGAAGATCCCTGGTGCCTGAACCTGTCCACCGTTTCATCAGCGATAGGCTGAGCCCGCAGTGAGGCCGCTTATCCATTACGTATCGGCAAAGCATGAATTGATAATAACCAATTAGGGACGACGCGTTTTGACGATCTTGATTCTTGGCTCTGACGATCCTTTCCTCGAGAGAGGGGAAAGGATATCTACATGGCTAGACGCCCAACTCAGGGGGCCATGTGCGTATCCTTATTATTCTATGTGATGGCTATCATTACGTAGTTCCGAGTAGACGGTATTACCGGCAACCAGGGAACCAGCACCTAAGGCTGATCTCAATATCGGTGACCAGAGCCTCGGCACGGCACCTGTCAGAAAGGGTGACCTGGTAAAAAGCATCGACCAAGAAGCTTGTTTCGATTTCTAATCCTCTGTTGTTTCATAGGGTCAACATGCTGCTGTGAAACTGCCGTTTTTCCAACGTCACTCTTTAATATTCACTTTCTACACTCATTTTTAACTTTCATCATGAAGTGCCAATCCTTCCTTTCTGTTTTGCCATTTCTTGGCGTCGGTGTCAATGGCTTTCCTTCGTACATGAATGGGCCTATTGGTGACATTGTGTCTTCGAGGCTTTCTGGTAAGGTGGAAGGCGTTTTCCACGAGGCCAATGAGAAGAGGTTGCTGTTCGATCCCTTGACGAAGCCTATCGATGTCAGTGGCGACCACAAGTTTATCGCACCCGATTATTCCAGGGGCGCCCAGCGAGGCCCTTGCCCTGGTCTGAATGCGCTGGCCAACCATGGCTACATCAACCGAAAGGGTGTCACCAGTCTGACCGAGGTGACCGGAGCCATCAACAAGATCTTTGGCATGGGCTTGGAACTATCAACTATCTTGTCGGTCATGGGCACCGTATTTGTTGGAAACCCTCTGTCCCTCAACCCAGGCTTTTCCATCGGCGACACGGCCAGCGGCGCTCAAAACCTCCTTGGAAACCTCGCCGGACTACTCGGTACACCTCGAGGTCTCACCGGCTCGCACAACATCATCGAAGGCGACTCTTCCAACACTCGAGCGGACCTTTACGTCACCGGAGATGCTTCCACCCTGGTTCTTCAGCAGTTCAAGGATTTCTACGAGATGTCCTCCGGCGAGGGTGACTACAACTTTGACGTCTTCGCTGAGCGAGCTTACATCCGCTTCCATGAGAGCGTGGCGACGAACCCCAACTTTTACTATGGACCTTTTACTGGCATGATTGCTCGCAATGCTGGTTATCTATTTGCTTGTCGCATGTTTGCGAACCACTCCTCCGAGAACCCTTCTGGCTTCCTGAGTAGGTGCATCGTTGCGGGATGAAAGTGTTCATCGCTGACTTTTTATAGACAAGGAGGTCCTAAAGAGTTTCTTTGCTATCAAGGGCGAAGGCGACAAACTTACTTACAAGCGAGGATATGAGAGGATCCCCGAGAACTGGTACCGCCGACCTGTTGACTACAGCTTGGTTCACCTCAACCTCGATGTCTTGGCCTTGGCTGCCAAGTACCCCGAGCTGGCCAGGTATGTATCCAAGACGCGATGAAACGAATATCAGACTAATAGATCGTAGCATCGGTGGCAACTTGGGAGAGGTCAACAGTTATGCTGGAGTCGACCTTAGCGATCTTACTGGCGGCGTCTTGAACCTCACAAAGCTGCTCGAAGGCAACAACTTGCTCTGCTTCGTCTTTGAGATTGCCAAGACTGTGGCACCCAACTCACTGTCCACCCTTTTCAAGATCATCGAGGTCCCGCTGAAGCTTGTCACGGATACTCTCGGAGCAGCTATTCTGGACCTTACGTGCCCGGCCTTCAAGGATCTTACTGTTGGTGGAAAGAGTTTCGAGGAGGGTATTCAGGTTCAGTTCCCTGGTGCTAAGCTTGGTGCTTCTGTTCTGTAGCCTGTATTCTTTCATGTTTCTCTCGCGCCAGCATGGGCTGCGTGATTTTGGAACTTGTTACTTCTGGATGTGAGCCGGTGTTATAGAAATAATCAAGACAATTCTAATACTATTCACCCAAAGACATAACTCAGGCATGTCGGGTTCGGTTTGATCTCTAACTTTGAATCCCTACTGCTCCAAGTCGAGTTGGCCGATGGTTCCCTGTGGCACTGCGTCTTGATGCTAGTGATCTTCTGGCTCAGTGAACCCATCAAGGGCCGGGCTTCAAATGAAATAAATAACACGTTGTCAGCACAGCATATTATCGTGTTGATGCTGATATATGTTTTATGAGTGAGTGATTTATGGATGCCCCCTTCAGGTCAGTTATGGGGTTGAACAATGAAGCCTGGTCAAATTGGTTTGGACTGAGGACGTGGGGCTTGGGTTGAAGCAATCAGAGACCCCTTTGCACCCCAGCTTTCGAAAACTTATTGCTTCCCGGAGTCCCGTACGAAGATCTATTGGTCCGTTGGTGAACCTTTCACATGTTCGCTGTGCCACGACTCATCCTACCCTGTAGCTAGCGGAATCACTTGTCTGATTCTTATAGATGCAAGCTTTGTCAAACATTATAGCAAAGGACATATTCTTTAGCAATATTCCTTATTCAAAACAAGTTCATGATACTGTCCCATATCTTATCTTTTCCTCCCTTACTCATCGGAAGTTTCCCCATGGCCCGCCGGCTCCGCATTGCATCAAAAACTCCAAGCCACCACCTTCCCATCCTGTTCCCATCCAGCGACCCATCTCCGATGACATCAACCAACAGTCCCCATAACATGATCCAAAAGGGTGATAAATAGCGCAGATCGGACGAATTACTCCTCTTGAACACGAGATAGCCTATCTCAGCTGTCCCGCGGCAGTTCCCGAGACCTAGGCTTAACTCCATCGGGAACACCCTCTCAAAAGCAGTTGACAGCTCATGTTTTGAGTGTCCAATCATGGCAGTTAACGTGAGACAGCAGCAGTTGGCAGCTTGGCCAGCACACCCAATCATTGCCTCGGCAATGGTGTAACCAACAATGAGAATGGAGACCATGCGCAGAGGACCAGTGAAATGCATCTGCCGTATGTCGGTTATTTCTAATCAATTACCCGTTGGCCGGATACAAAGCTGTTGCTTCAGCCAACCTTGTCGAGTGAAACCTTTGTACGAACACTGCAGCTTCTCCCCTCACCATGTACTCGCTCTGGATCTTGGCCGCGGCCGTCGTCATCTGGCGACTTCATACCGTCTTTAGCCACCTCTCCAAGGTTCCCAAGCAAGTCCCTTGGGCATACAGGTCCAAGTTTACTCCGTATCTGTTCTCCCAGCTTAATGGTATCCTTAATACCCCGCCGGCTATCAACAGGGGCTATCAAAAGGCAATCCCACCCCGATTGGCTCGCAAGAACTTCTCACTAACCGAATTCACAGTACAACAAGAACGGAACCCTTTGTGCCATCACTTTGCCCTTCAGTCGACCTGAGATCCTTATTCCTCGCAACCTCATCCGATGGGCGACTTCTCAGCCCGACAAGATCCTGAGTCCAACCCCCATTCAACATGAAATCGTTGCCGCCAAGTACGCTTTTCTCAACTCGTCTGTTGGGAAGGACTTTGCCGTCTACGATGTTCTTCGTGTTCAGATGAACAGACACTTGCCAAAGTTGATCCCCCAGATCATGGTGGAACTGGCTTCTCAGATTGATGAAACGTTCGGAATGGATACGGAGTGGAAAGAGGCCCAGGTCTTTCTTCTTGTGAGAGAGGTGATTTCAAGGGTTACTGCTCGTCTCGTCATGGGCAATACACTATGTGGGTGACCATCCTCCGCCTGAAAGGTAACCTTGCTGACTTCCAACCACAGGCAACGACAAGGAGTTGGTTGATAATCTGTCAAACTTCTCTAGCAGCGTCCTGCCCAGTGCCATAGCAATCTCTCTCTTCCCTCCCTTCATGCACCCCTTCATCTCGCGCCTGACCTCAATATTCAACCACATCTACATGCGCAGAGCACTCAAGACCTTGGGGCCATATGTCAAGCAGCGGATTGAGGCCGTGAGGAACGACGTGGCCCAAGGATCCAAGAGCCTTCCTCGAGAGGATGTCATGACTTGGCATATTGAAGAAGCTCTGCGGAAGAAAGAACCCGAAGAGGGCCTGGAAGATCGTATCGCATGCCGTGCTTTTGCAACTGTGTTTGCTGCTCTTGAGTCGACTACCCTCACCATGACACATGCACTCTTTAACCTCTGCGCGACCGATGACCCAGAGCAGACCTGGGAGGCTCTTGCGGAGGAAGGGCGTCGGGCATTCTCGACGGAAGTCGACCAAGCCAGTGTCAACAGTCTCGGACGCACAGACAGCGCAGTCAAAGAGACTCTTCGACTGCACACAGCCATCAAGGCCCTCTCAGTGCAGGTCATGGCCTCTGGCGGAGTTTCACTTGACGAGCATAATCTCAAGCTTCCCCAAGGTTCTCGAGTCAGCGTTTCAGCTTGGGGAATACACCACGACGAAGACATTTACCCCAATGCTTATACCTTTGATGCATTTCGCTTCTCACGTCCACATGAGAGTGGCATGATCGCCGAGGACAAGAAAGAGGTACATCTATTGGTCTCACCGAGCGAAGACTATCTTCCCTTCGGATTTGGAAGACATGCTTGTCCAGGTCGATATTTCGCTGCGGTTGAGACAAAGCTGTTTTTGGCATACATGGCTGTTCATTATGATTTAAAGGAGGTGCACAAGAGGCCAGGCTTTGTGAGCCTTGGGCATCTTCCTACACCACCGATCAAGGGCAAGTTAATGATTCGGAGGAAAAGGGATATATGTGAGCCTTAAAAAAGGCGACGTACCCATGGCATGATTAGTGCGGTAGATTATTCTCTTCAATCGCTCATAACTGGGTTGACAATCGACCTTTGAACCGCCTTGGGTTGGTAGATCGCACCTCTTTCTTGATCTTCATGACTTTCCTAAGAATGCCCATCACCAACAATGGCAAGGAACACAATCATCAACACATAAACATGAGATTTGACTACTTGAAGACCTTCATAGCTTATCAAACCCAAATTTCCACCCTTCTCCATTATTCATTCTAATGCTGGTTACAGACTGAAAGTGGGTTTAACCATTGACTGCACCTCGGCTTCATTGTCACGCTCGACAGACCTAACAGCTCTAAACCTGCCTGTCTTGGTTGAAAGGGGAAGCTAACTCAGAATTCTTGAAATGTAATCCAATAAGCCATTCTTTGTCCTCCGTGCTCAACAACCCCGAATGGTGGCGCGCGATAGGGAGGTTGGGCCAGTTGCAGATTTTGACAGAGGTGAAACTTTGATCTCTCCTACATTCAGATTTGCATAATGACAAGATAAATGAGAAGATCTTAGAATTTGAATTAGAGGACCAATATCTGTGGATGGTATAAAGATTGCCCAGGCAGCTTTTTGCACAAAGGACTGAAGCGGAAAGAGAGAAGAGAGCTACAAGCTATCAAGCATGGACAATCAACATCATAATCTCATGCTACAATGGCTACTCTATAAGCTATATTTCATCTGCATTAGCTTCAGTCTTAAGTTTTATACGAGTCCATCGTAAAGTAGGCGATACATACCCGAATTTCGGTTTGAAAGTTCTCAGGGATCGTCCAGATCGCTCCCGCGTTGCCTAAGCCATTCCAGTCTGGAGCGGTCCAGAGCCTCAAGAACTTATTCTCACAACAGAACTGGTGCCCTTCTTTGGAGGCTTTACGACCGCTAACGATGAGCTCCATGTTATTTCTCGTGAGGAACTCCGAGACACGGTCCGGCCCGAATTTGATCCCATCATGGCCCCTGTCGTTCCACCCCACGACATCATCATTAAAATCGCCCTCCATTAGGGCACGTCGAATTTCTTCATTTTTGTCCTATCGCGTCAAGTTAGTGATATTGGGGAAGTCTCAAAGAAAAGTGTGCTATGTCTTACCAAAATATATTTTTCAATGATTGGTCGCGTAATCTGCTTGATGTCCTGTAAACGCGTGGAACTCGGACCCGGGCCTCCATGAACGCAAAATACTTTGCTATCCACAGTCGCCGCCAATGGCAGGTAGTTGAAAATGTCAACAAAACGCTTCCAGAGCCGTATGTTATAATGCTCTTTGCATTCTTGGTAGAAGCCCAGCTGTTGGCGGCTTACACCCTCACTCTCGTGCTTTCCTCTTAGCAAAAAGAATGTTCGCGAGAACTTAATCTTATATGCAAGAAGAAGACAGATACTCTCCAGCGAGCGTTTACCAAAATCGACGTAGTTTCCCAAAAATAGATAACTTGTCGCCTTTGGGTGTCCAGCGCATTTGAATACCTTGAGTAAGTTATCGAACTGCCCATGAATAGGGCCAACGACCTAATACTGTTACCCTAGGCAAGCAAATGAGGGAGAAGGGAACAAAAAAAAACCTTTCAAAAGGCTGGTCCAAACTTACTGTCAGCGGGGCGGCCAGTTCCAGGAGTGTTGGCTGGGCGATGAGAATCTCTTTTGCTTTGGCGCATAGAAATTGGATTTCTGTCAGGTGAAGGCCGATTTTTGTCTCGGGAGCGAGATCATTGGTTTCAAGAAGCTCGTGTATGATTCTATCCAGGCGCTCTTCGTCGTCTTCACGAGGGATAGATGGATGGCGTGGTTCAGGCAATTGTTCCTCCAGGGGTCGTTCATCAAACTCCCCTTCCTTCAGCGCCTCTTCCTCCAAATTCTTTTCCTTCAGATCTCTTCGAACGCTTGCTCTATCACTCGCACCGGATTTCTCGAAAATAGACTCGAGTTCACCAGGGTCCAAAACTTCTTCTGTAATCTTCTGGGCCGGTGTAGGTAGTTGCTCTTCGCTTCCTGGCTGGAGTCAGCCTTTCTATTCCACATAGGTGATTCAAGGCGCATGTCCTCACTGTTTTTGCTATAACTGTGTAAAAGGGATTCGGAGTCGTCTGTTCCAGATTCGTCATCATTATCGATCGTTTGTGGCAGAACTGACAATGAGACCTCTCGGAGGTGACCAGACACATGTTTGTGATAAGAGACATCGAGTCTCTGGTAGGTTGCAGAGCAGAAAATGCACTCGGCGGACCTAGAAGCAGCTGTTAGGTGGGTTGACTCATGCAAGGCCCACGTCAGACTGTGTTTGTAGAGTTTACCACCCATCTGGCAGTGTTCGATAGTGCACATATATGGTTCCAAATCATTGAACACATGCCTCCTGACGACCGTTAGTGATCATGTGAATTGGTGATAGGCACGGCAATAACGCACTTCCACTGTTTTCTACTCGTTACGTCGGTAAGGTGCCCCAGACAGACTGTGCAGTCAAAGCCACCCCCTTGCACATCTGGCATAGGTGGGATACGCGGGCGGCCCATTGCAATTGAAGATGCGGCAGTGGAGAAAGAAGCAAACGTAGCCTTCGATGCGTTGTCATCGAACTCATCCAATTCAACACGTCCAGAAGTAGAGGTGGGCCTGGCGGACCACTTGGAGGACGAGACCAAGGCTGACGAGAAGACGGATGGGGGAGGGACAGAAGACTTTGTCGTTTCCGTAATCTGGGGAAGTGTCCCAGTGAAGAGGCTCTCGGGGGCGGTGTCATTGATTGGGGGTTCCTTTGAAACGACCTGATGTTGCATTTCGCGTATCTTGGCTGCTCGGACAACGTTTGCTTCGGCAAGGCGCTCCACGAGATATCTAGGGAGTGGGTCAAAACGGTCTCGGATCTTGCGGCAATAGATCAAAGCCTCTTCACAGGAGGTGGTGAACGACTCCTTCGTACCAGAAAGAGGCTCATTGGAGTCGTCCGTCTGTATATCCAGGACTGGGTTGTCCAAAGCGGGGGCCAAATCGAGAAGGCAATCAACATAGGCAGAGATTTCCTCTATACTCTCCGCCATCCCGTAATTTGACTCATCAGACCCTAATGGAGTATCGGGTCTCTCGTGCTCGTCCAAGCCTGAGCCTTTGAGCATAGTCTCAGCCACGTCCAGCAAGGCCCTAAGATGGTCGCAATCATCAAGCTGGAGCTGAGACGGCTTAACTGAAGCTTGAGACATGGCCTGAAGAATAGAAGTTCCGAGACAGAGAAGAAGCGATAGAACCTGGCGATGAAGTTCCTTTGAGCGCGACAGGACCTCATCGAGCCTGCCATCTGCGACGTCTAGACCCTGGCACCACAGGAGAAAACGCTCAAGTTCATTTTGGCATATTCGGCGTCCCTCATCCTGCCTCCCGACGAGGGCATCCCTGAGGGAGGTGATGGCTCTGCTGATGCTCGTAGAGAGCTTGGCCACGAAGCCAACGCCGCCTTTGGAGGTCGCAGCGTCAGGGACCCAGCTCTCGATGTCCTGCCGACTGAGGAAGGATGTTGACATGATCAACGAGATCACCCATTCGGGTCAATAAGAAGACATGGCGGGCGTAGAACCCGGTATGAGGCACTATCGTCGGGCTCTCGGGATTGTTGGGTGCGGGGATCTGTGAGATAAACCCTTGTTGGTCAGAACATGAAGCGGATTGGGCGAGAAGTGGCTGCAGGAGCAGCTGAAAGAGGGGAAGCAGTCTCAGCCTCAGCCTCAGCCTGATTTTCAAGAAATCCTGACTCTGCTGCAAAGCGAAGGTTTTACCATTGTGACGGATCAGAATCTCTGTCAAAGGTGAGACTCCAGGATGAGCGGAGTCGAGCTGATCGTTGGAGCCGTTCTTGGCTCCATCCCTATCGCGATCGAGGTCTACGACCGATCCGGTAGAGTCTTTGAGGTGTTCTCTGCCTTTAAGAAATACCCGCGGGAAGTGTCCATTCTGGACGCAAAGCTGAGCGTGCAACGCACCATCTTCCGCAACAACGCCATTAACCTCCTCAACACAGTCACGAAGGATCAGGCAAGCGTCCTAGAAGTCGTCAACCAGCCCGCACCGGCGGCTGCCAGGCCGGACCTCACCATGGCGCCAGTGTACCGGAATCGGATAGATGCTCTGGGGGAGTCTTTCAGATCCTGCGCCCAGACAGCCGAGCAGATCCAACACAGCCTCCAGGTGCTATGCTCCCAATCTGATGATGTCCGGGCTCAGATTGGCGAGAGGCAGGATGTACGTCCCATCATCACAGTACAGTACCTGATGAACGAACTGACCCCAGATCAGGATATCAGCACATCAGAATGGCTGAAGCATGTCAAGACTCGCTTTCGGCTGGCATTGGGCAAGCCAAAAATGGAAGAGGCCATTACGGAACTCCGAGAGCTCAACAGAGACTTTAGCCTGATCACGGAACAAATCATCAAACACTTGCAACAAGTTTCCAATGGAGACAGTGAAAGGAAGTTTGCAACCCGCAGACCGGCTAAAAGTCTCAACGTGCTGCAACAATATCACAGATCCCGCTACGCCTCCAAGGCCCTATATTCTACGCTTCAGATGCAATGGAACTGTAGCACTCACCAGTACCACTCATTTGACGTGCGGATCATTGATGCCGATCATGGAAAGAGTAACGGAAAAGCCAAGGACGTATCCTCTCGATATGTCACCTGCGAGCTGGCAGTCACCCATGACGATTCATCCTCTCCCTCGAAAGGGCCACTTCATCTCGAGATCCAACAGGCCTGTGAATCTGACGATGAAGAACTTGAGCAACGAGCAGCTGATACAAGCGTTTATCAGCTTACGCAAGTACTCGAAACGAGCGCTGATCGACTCAAGGTGGAGGTTTCCACCGGCAAGAAATCAAGAGTCCAGAGACTCATAGGTCGATTCAGAAAAGAGAAGCAGAGTGTCGCAGTTGCTATCGATAACGCATCAACGCCCCAACGGCCAAACCTTGCGCAATCTATATCCGATTTCCATCTTAGTGATCTATCTACGCAGCTGAGCACTTCATCCTCGACCGACCTGTCACTTATCGATGACGTCTGCAAGACGGCATACAATAGCGTGGCGTGCTGCAACGATAGATCTTTCCTCGGTTCCTGGAACGGCCCTCACGCCGAGTGGTTCTGTGTCCCAGAAACGCTTTCGTCACAATATGGCGGGTCGAGGGCACTTTCAGATATCATCATGTGGATTTCCGAGGAGCCTGTGCTTCGTTCCCTCCCTCGGCCAATACTGGTCGAGCTTGCTGGCAGTGTAGCGGAGGGTATTATGCAGTTCTACTCTACGCCCTGGCTGGTCTCAAGCGATCTGGGACAGAACGTGCGATACTTTGACCCTAACTTATCAAGTTCTACCTCAATTCGGCTCAAAGGGCCATACTTTATGGCACGGTTCAAGAATAAGCAGGGGAAAGGCCTCCTCCAGCCTCCTCAAGCAGCTGTGTCCTCAGGCGAGGGCATCACGCTCTACCGCAAGGTCCAGTTTTTGGAGGCACGCAACGAGCTGTTATTCAACTTTGGAATCCTGATGCTCGAGATCGGTTACGCACGGCCATGGCACGAGCTGCGGCAGGCCGTGGCGGCAACTCACAGACAACTGTCCGACTACAAAATCGCCGAGAAACTAGCAGGTCAGTTGGTCAACCAGTTGGGTTAGACGTACCCGAAGATTATTAGAAAGTGTCTCGGGTGCGACTTCGGACTGGGCGAGACGGACATGGATAACGAGGATCTGCAGAGGCGATTCTTGGAGGATGTGGTGGCAGGGCTACAGCAATTGAGGGACTACATGGCGGAAATGAACATCGCGCCTTTGGGATAGTTTTCTTCTTCTAGGTGAACTTTTAGATGTAGAGTAGAATGAAATAATAATCAACTCTTATAATATCCCTCGTAACAGTTTTAGGTCTTAAGGTGGCTCTCCATCCTGGCCACATCCGTTTTTTACAAGAGCACTCACATCCAACCAACTCTTCGGAATAAAAACGTCGCTCCTCCAGCTAACGCTGTCGCCCCCGTAAAAACAATCAGGGTGCCATAGCCTGTCCCGTAACCAGCAGCAGCCTGCCCCTGCCACGGCATACCCTTGATCAAGGCTTCACTTAGTGGTCCTGAGGCGACGTTACCAATACCACGACCAGCAGAAAGCACACCCAGGACCATAGCCGGGTCAAACGAACTACCACTAGTAGCACGGTCACCACTATCACTTGAGGGCCCGGCGGTAACCATGCGCATGATGCCAGGCCAGGCAGAGGTGTAGGAGCCAGCGAAGAAGCCGTAGATGATGCAGTAGACGTACAGAACGGGCATGTTGGTCGAGAAACCCCACAGGAAGAAGGTGCTCAGTGTCGCACCAGCTGCAGAAATCATGAAGCAGTCGGTGACGTGAAGACGGTCAGTCAGAGCTCCCATAGCGACACATCCAAAGACCGAGGCGACGTTGATGAGCAACACGGTTAGGGCCGAGGAGAATGTGCCGGCATCCAGAGTGGCTCTGGCATAGGAGGGGAGGTAGATGCCAGGAAGAAAGAATCCAAGTGCCTGAGCGACATTGGCAAATTGATGGAACATGAAGTTGCGGCTCAGTGCAAAGCTCAGCTTGAGCGGGTTGATGTGCTTCGTGGCCGAATGAGGGAGACGAGGCTTGATAAAGAAGGCCAATGGAAGTGTCAAGATGAACAGAGCCAGCGACCAAATTCTCAGGGTAGTACGGAAGCCGTACTTGTGCAGGAAATGCTCAAACAGAAGTGGCAGGGCAAAACCGGCCAGTCCAGTACCAGACCACATAACACCGAAGGCAAAGCCCTTGCGCTTGGCGAACCACTCGTCCATGTACAAGATGCATGGACAATACGAGATCGAACCGCCAATGGCGTATAAAACTCCTTGGGTGAGGATGAGGTGCGTTGTGTTTTGGGAGAAGGAGCTCAAGGCTAGGGCGATGCACATGATGAAGAGGCCGATAACCGGAGACCAGCGACTGTATTGGGGGAAGAGCCTCTGGATGCTCATGACGAAGGGGATGCCGAGATACATGATTCCCTGGTGGTTTTAGGCTATAAGATACTGGTGGAAAGGGAATTGGCTTACCATTGCACAAGTACCGATGACGGCGATGGCAGAGGACCCTTTGAAGGGGGCATTGGTACTGTAGTAATCCTGGAAGACACCAAAGGCAAAGGGGAAGCCTTCGAAAGTCAGCGAAATGCCAATTGGTGATAATATGTGAGTATCTTACCCCAGGTTAGAGCCTCAACCATGAATGAAGCTGCGAGGAAGAGCCAAGCTTCCTTGCCCCGGTCAACCGGCGGCAACGACTGGAACTCGGTTCCACCAGTGAGAGCTTCACCTTGCGAGTTGGAGGAGCCGTACCCATCTTCGCGGGCCGTCTCCTGAACAGGCTGGAGTTCAATTGAAGTTTGGCTCATGATGCTAATTGATGAAAAAGTCAATTACCTCGATGTGTTCAATTGAACTTTCGCTCTTCTTTTAAATCTTGACATTTTTTACGTTGCCTTTAACCTTCAGCCTCTTGTCGTTTTTGCCCGACGTCGGACTCCACCACGCGCGCCCTTGGTCTGACATTTGACAAGTGGGGATGTGCAGTGTTACATGAGAACAGCCGCCGAGACGAACTGCAGACGTCGTATTACGTAGCTAATGCTGCGTAGATCTAGGAATGACCGTCAAAGGATTCAATCAGGGGCATCCACTCAATTAAGTAGAACACGGTCTTTTGTTAGCTCAAAAAGACGGCGGGCACGGCGGGCAAGGATGGGGATGCACGCATCATCAAGTTAATCTTCCCCCACTATTGGAGGGTTTGAACAGGGGGAAATGACAAACCATGAAGCCGATGAATAAGCAGGCTCAGCAAGAACCCGAGGCATCTTGACTTGCGCGTCTCCACTCTCCATGCTGTTTCACCTCGCCGACTTGTGTCACCATCAACGGAGGAGATCTCATCGTCCTTTGCGGCTCTGCTTAAAGCGTATCCATCGTCATTCGTCATGAGTGAATCAGCTGAGAACCCGAGTCCGCTCCCTCGCCGGACTCGCGTCGCCTGCAAGGCCTGCCACGCCCGGCGGGTGAAATGCGACGCCGGCGACGGGCAGCCGTGCTGGCATTGCCGGACGCGCAACACGGCTTGCGAGCTGATAGAGTCGCGACGCGGCAAGTATGTAGACCGGTCATTAGATAGCTGCGACATACACAGGCTGATGCATGGACCAGATATACACGACAGAGTCGTGGTCAGCCAAAAGACCGCCGGATTTCTCGCCGTCTCCGAGAAACCCGAGAGCCGTCCACCGATGTGGTCCAATCTTCCCCTGACATTGCTCTCAACACGCCGAACAGCATCTCCAGCCCAAATGGTCAAGACGCGCCACAATCTCAAAATGAAGACACCGGCGCTGCTTTCCCACAACCCAATGTCTCTCAGCAGACTCAAACTCAGACAAATGCCCGATCATATTGTCTTGGTGACTCCAACAGTTTATCCTACATCATTGAGATGATATGCAGTCCAAGGGGTGGAGTCGCCGAACCCGTCAAAGTGCACTACCCTATTCCCGCCTCCATCGCCGACCGTGCAGTTCTTCCAAACAGACCACAAGTAGAGGTCACCAGCTTACAAGATGCTCTAATAATGCCACCACGAAATATATCCGATCGACTGATCTCCTCATTTTTCAACATGATGCATCCCGCATTTCCAGTCGTGAATCGGCGCGTCTTTCTCGAGCAATACAAACTTGGACAAGCATCTCCACTACTTCTTCAGGCCGTCTTCCTCATCGCCGTCACCCTCTGCGACGACAATCTAATTCAAGATGCGGGATTTTTGGACCGTGCGACTGCAAGGAAGACATACTATCTCCGCGCAAAGACTTTATATGACGTCGACCATGAGACGGATCGTAGTAATATCGCTTCCGCCCTGTCACTCATGGGGTTCTGGTGGAATGGCCCAGACGATCAGAAGGACTCATGGTATTGGTTGGGCTGCGCGACAACTTTCGCACAATCCATCAACATGCATCGCTCGTAAGTGAAACCTCTCTTATGTCTCATACATGCTAACTTGGTTAGTATGGCCCGGTCAGAGTTGAGCCAAGAGACGCGATCGCTCTGGAGGCGGATATGGTGGTCGATCTACGTACGTTACTACCAGCATTTCCAAACGACTACAAGCTAACACCCCCAGTCTCGAGATAGACACACCGCGGCTTGTCTAGGACGACCGTGCCGTATTCGAGATGAAGACTGCGACATTGAGACTCTCACTGAAGACGACCTGCGCTTTGACGAATGCTACGACGAGGAGCTGATACCGGCTCAAAAAGACTACCACATTTCTTATTTTATAGAAATGAGTAGCCTAGCAGTGATTCGTGAGTACGGCAATGTGATTCCGGGCTTCCATAGCTGACTATGAACATCAGTCGGCGACATTGTCATCGGCGAGTTCAGCCCTCGCCGTCCAGCGTTGGAATGCTACAAGGCCAAGAATCTTGTCGCAAGACTTGAACAGTGGCATTCCCAGCTACCAAAATGTCTCCGAGAAATGCCTCCTGACGAGTCCTTGGGCGCATCCTTCTGGGCTAGTAATCTGCAAATGGCGTATCAGTAAGTTTCGAAACAGGCGTTGAGCTGCCCCATCTGACATTGGCGTAGGAACTACTACATCCTTCTCTTTCGCCCTAAAGTAATTGAGAACCTGTCGCCAGAAGAGGCTGAGAGAGATGTCCAGGCACGGATGGCAGCCGACTCCATTACCCGTATGGCCGAGGACATGCTAGCATCTGGCACCATCCGATATGGGCAAATGCACCTGTAAGGCCAACCTCCCCCGGGCGCGAGTCTTTACTGACCCTTCAGTGTTCCCGCCGTGTTCGGAGCGCTCTCGATTCACACAATCGTCATCTGCCGAAAGGACCCAATACGCAGACAATTAGCAGGCAACAAGTCAAGACAGTGCATCCTTGCATTAAGTGAATTAGCAAAGCCATGGCCAGTAGGACTCTGGATCATGAGGTTCTTTGTCAATCTATTCAGGAGACTCACAGGACAAGACTCTGCCGTTCCCGGAGGGGCAATCGTCAACGTTACCTCTCGAATCGGGAACAGTGATGTTGATTCCCGAGGAAACCATCCCACTGAAAACGTACCCATCTCCACCAGAAGCGAGGGAACCGAGCCAGCAATACCAGCGGTGGTCAACAACAGGGCGCAATCTCAAGATCAGCAAGCAGTCGATTTCATGCCGCAAGTTTCTGATCCGCTGGGCTATGATTCTTTCTGGGCCGGATGTCTTGATAACTCGATCGACGTTGACTTGCTTTTACAGCATGGACTCGGTCCCTTGCTTCCTGCGCCTTTTGGAGTTGCACCCCCAGATACAATGGGCTTGTAGAGCAGCCGGGTTCAGCATGATGCAATCTCGATCCCCAGAGACGAACCAGAGCATCCAGGTTGATAACCTCATCATTGAGAACAGAAATCGAGTCCTGGGTCACCAACCACTTTTCAATATTAGATGATTCCCAAGATTCTTGTTAAAACAGTGTAATATGTCTAATATTAGTCTATAAAACCACTTTTGTTCAACCATCTAACCCATTACCGCCTCAATATCCACGCGAATGCTTGATTAGGTTCCAACCATCTTGGAAACGCTGAATCAAGGCATAAGCGCCTAGTCTATGCATTTTATGTATATCCCCAGACCATCTCTTCAATCGATTACATGCCATTTCGTTGCATTGCTGGTGCAGATCACAGCGTCTCAACAGCAAACTTGCTCTTTGCCCGCAGGGCCTTGCCGTGCTTGAAGAACAGGTACGGAAAAGGCGCCATTGCAACAGTCAGGAAGGCTAGTAGACTCGATGCCCACTGGTATCCGAGTTTTTCATACATCTGGATACCGAAGAGGGGAAACGCGGCTGGATAGAAGTTAGCAGACTGGATAATAAGATAGCGGTGTTCTGAAGACATACCAGCGAAAGAACATCGCGCAAAGCTGTTGGCAGCAAGTGCAGAGGCGGCGTACTTGGGATAAGCGTCGACCTTTACATCAAGGTTAGTGTCAAAGGTCTTTGGAACGGGTGGCTTAGGAAGCGGGCTCAACTTACGAGAAACGTAAAGATTCCTGTAAAAACAAGCAATGTTCTGTATAAGGGTTAGCAAAAGCCCTCAACGATGGTTCGACTCTGAACTTACCCGCAACCAAATACGGCGGAACCAATGATGGGCACAATCCAGTGAATGCTAGAGTACGTCGTCCAGCTGAACCAAAACAGTCCACAAGGAATAAGTATAGCACCCAAGATGGCAGGAGGTAGTCGAAACTCGGGCTCGCTGCCCCCAATTTGTCCCGTCTCCTTCTCGTGCTGCTTCAACAGCTTGGCTCGGATGCTGGCCCAGAATGGGGTACTACCGGCTGCAATAAGAAGTCCAACCATGATACCGAGCCAAGTGAGGCCGGCCTGCCAGAGGTTCATGTCGTGGTTCGTTCGGAAAACTAATGGGAAGGTGCCGAAGAACAGGTAGAGGATGCCGAGTAGGATGGCGGAGTAGAGGTCAAGGCAGAGACACATGGGCTCGAGGAAGAGTAGCTGGAATGGTCGCAGCAGAGAGAGCTTGAGCGTTGTCATGATGGACTTGGTCGTGTTTTCCATAGGTGCCCGGTAGGCATCATTGCCGGTTTCCTTTCTCAACTTTCGTGCCTTGGTTCGTAGAAGGATAGGATGGTATGTCTCGGGAGCAAAGAAGATAATAGACACCATGAGGATAACAGCCCAAATGATCATGACATACCAAGTCCATCTCCAATCCGTGTTGTAGTTGATGAAGCCACCGATGGCGGGTCCAATAGCGGGCCCGATGAAAGGTGCCAGTGAGACAAGACTCATGGGCTTCTGGATCTCACTGCGAAGAAACACATCTCCCACAGTTCCTCCAGCAACAGACAGAAACGTGCTACCTGCGAAACCGGCAAAGAATCGAACGATGATCATGGTCTCGATATTTTGTGCGACGGCGCACGGGATAGTCCAGATGGTGAACATGGCCCAGGACACAAGGTAAATAGGTCTTCGTCCATAGTACTCGCTCAGCGGACTTGTCAACAGAGGACCGAGAGCGATGCCCATGACAAAAGTTGATAGGCCAAGTGTAGCGACAATGTTGGAAACGTGAAACTCGGCGTTCATCTGAGCGTACGTTGTTGTGTAAATAGAGCTGGCGCATGTCCTTGATGAAAGTTAGTGATGATCCCCAGCCATGTCTCAGAGTACTTACACGCAAAGACTTGATGTGCAAACAATTGTGACAATGACCCACTTGTGAAACACAGACATGTTTCTCGGGTTCATTGGGTCCTTTTCTCCATCCCAGGAGACTTCGAAAGAGGTGCAATCGGCGCCAGAGTCATCCCCATCGCCGGCTTCAGTGGTCTCTTCACTAAAGTCTGCTGGTGTACCGCTCTCAAGTCCACTTGGATCATCTTCTGATTTTGTCGGATTTCTGAACAAGGCGTGGGAGGGCTGCTCTGGTAAGATTGAATGGTGGTGTTTTTCGTCTCTGTATTGCGGTGACTCCCCTTGCCCACCCAGGGCAGGCTTTTCTTGAGCGGTCATGTTGGTGCTGTCTGGGTTCAAAGTGCTGAGAATAGCGCAAAAGGTTGACTACCGAGCGAATTGACCCGGGTATCAAAAATATCCCCTCTCAGGCTCCAGGCCGGCCCCAATAAGTATATATCTCGTCCTCGGCGTTTCGTCCAAGAACGAGAGAAAGGATTTGTAATGGAGTCGTCCACGGTGATTATCTTCTCTTTTCGGAGATAGCGCGGGGGCAAAGGGGAAGCGAAAAAGCCGAGGCGTCTTGGGTGAAGGATCCATATGACGTGCTGGGAATGGAATCGACCAGGGTCTTTTAAATGATGATTCGTCAGTGTTTGGGACATTTCAAGATGTGGATTGACTTGAAGTTGTGTTGGTTGCAATGGCTGGATAAGATGCCATTGGGAAGCGTACGATGGCCGAGTACTGTATCATTGAACCGGCCGAATGGCACATAACATATTGATTGTCAAGAGGCCCAGGAGCTGGCAGCCATGAACTCGAGTAGGTATCTTGGGCTTCACAATCGAGTCTTTCGCGGTCTAATTCCGCGATTGTGGATAATATTTGTTGACAAGTTCCAGGCCCTCGCAAAAGACGATACCAGCGATACCGCCGAGCTCCAAGGCCTTTGCATACGGCAATTTGTACTCGGAAAAGGAATTGACGGTCTATACGTTCAACGAAACATCACCCGAGCGGTAGCCATATTGATTTCACGTGCCGCTCCTTCAGAAAACGCGTCGGATTTAGGGAACGCGAGTTTTCACATCCCATGGAGTTGGCTCCTTATGGTTAGACTGTGCAGGGGGGGCTCAAGACGCCGAGGTGACTTGTGGTGAGAGACAAGAGTGGAGTGGGAATTGACTCACTTCGCCGGGGAGGTGGGTGATAACTGATAACGGATTCTCAAAGAAGGACTACTACAATACCAATACTAACAATGTCAATGAAACTTCTTCAAACCCTATAACCCTTGCCAACGTAAAAAAGAAATCCTCCTCCACCAACGTCTCTTCGGATTAGTTGCATTCTGGCAAGATCCTTGCGTCACAATGACCTTGCCAGAAGCAGTATCCTCCGGCTCCTGCTCAAGTTCATGTCTGTCATAATAACGCTGCCAAACCAGCCGTCGCTGGAACTCTTTCTCCCAGGCCTCATCCTGCTTCGCCACGGGAAGCTCGTTAATCGCGTCCCTGATGCGGCCGCGTAGAACTCGCTCTGCTTGGCGAGCGTTGTCAGAGCTCACTATCGATAAAAGGTTAGTGGTTGGCGCCGTGTATGTGACAAGGTGGCGGGGGAGTCAGCTTACGGTCTTTGATGGCCTCTTCTTCAAGCCTGGCGAGTGCTGGACTGAAGTCGCTCAGCAACCTGACTATCCCGAGCTCTGGCGCTCTGGTATCAGAGTCGAGATGAATCATGAAGCGACTAAACTCAGAGAAAACGTCTCGCTCCATGATGAAATCGCCACCGAACACCACGTCCGCCGACAGAGTATCAAGAACATAAAAGTCAGAGCAGACTTTCTCCCTTGAGTCTCCAAAGGTCCACGTCACATCGCGGACGATGCCAGTAGTGGAAATCCGTGTTCCATCCCCCAATTCGAGGGGCAATCGATGTTCAGGGCCTTGATCAATCTTGAAGTTGTTCACCCTTGCCCAGTCGGCCCCTACTAAATCGAGGTCGCACCCGGTGTCAAGAAGGGCGTGCGTATATATGCTATCCATTGAGCCCCAGAGGCGCTGTCTTTCATCGCCAAGGAGGCTCATCCGAAGGTGTGACCCGAAAAGAGACCGTGCCAGCTTTCTAATTCGATTTTTGAACTTGGTAAGAGTTTGCGTAACTTGTAGAAAGCCGTTCGATAAGATGAGGTCACTCGTGCATTTCGGGATAATCCAACAATCCAGGATGTGTTGCTTGGGCTCGCCTGCGAAGGAGAATGGAACTTTCACTGAGCCTGTTGATTCTGTTTTCCTTCCGCCAGCTAGTTGGACTGTTTTCGTGTCTGTTTCATATGGTGTGAGACCGGTCTTTTGGACGAATTGCGCCGAAACGAAGTTGCGTTCGGCACCAGTGTCAACAAGTCCATTCACTTGGTGTTCGCCCACCAGACCCTCCACTACGTAGTCACTGGGGCCTTTATAGACCTGTCGTGGCTGGCGCCTTCGGGATGGGGCTATGGTGTCGGTCGTCGTCTTTTCTCCTGACCTTCATCAAACCATATGTCAGCAGCTAACCAAGTGATAGGGACCAACACTTACGTATTAGACACACCCTCGGAGTCTTGCGTAGTCTCACGGTGTTGGTGATTGCGATTCCTCAGATAACCTACCCATTTATCGGCTATATGAGCCATGCTGAGGCATGAGCCCTACCCCGCGGTGTGGTTTTTCCTGTGGGACACTTGCTCGAGGTTTCGTTTTTATGCGGGAACGGTTTTAAAAGAGGAGAGAAGTGTTGGAGCTTTGGGAGCTGTCGGCCTGGTTTGACTGGTTCGCAAATCTGGCGGGCATTGGCAGAGGCTCTTCCGTGGTTCGCCTTGTTCTTGATTTGAATTGCTTGTTGCCTCGAGACTCCACACTTGAGCTTCATCAACACCAATCACTGAGGCGAGGCATTATTCTTTGGGCTGTGTGAAGCCTGGCGGGGGCAGACCCCTGTCGACGAGTTGCGATGTACTTATGCCACAGCCTTCTTATAGTGTCCCTAGAAGTAGTCCCTATCAGGCTTTTCTCAGCTCGGAAAGTCTGATTGGTATTGGGTAACTCAAGCGCCACGAGGCGTCACATAGCACAAGCGATGCAACACACCAGTCACTTTGCATGGAGGCGCAGAAAGGGAGCCGTTGCCTTGTTTCGAGTTCAGCCCTGATTAGGTAACAATGTTGACACGTCGCCTTGGCCTTCCATTAGTGCCGGCAATCATATTCGTTGTGGAAGTCTTGGTCTGGGTGGACTATCTGATTGACAGTCTCTATATTACAATGGCCTGTGCTTCTAAGTGTTGCAGTAGGCCAACAGTCTAGAATTACGCCGGCCTAAGTGCACAACGATGCCCGCAACCGACGATATAGAGATGAGTGCAAGCAGAAACATTGAGCCGACGCCCTTGGGCTTCGCGGCCGTGGCATCGCTGATGGCCTCGGACCGAGATCAGGACCTCCTGATTTTCCGCAAGTTCGGCAGGATCAGCGCCCGGAATCTGCTCTACTTGCAGTGCGAGCTATTAGCAATAGAGGATCAACTGAGGAAATGGGACAAAAAGATTGCGTGCTGCCGCGATATAGACTTGGAGGAAGTTGCAGAGACGTGGGAAGTGATGGTCAAAGAGGCCAAAGAAGGAAAAACAGAAGCCATGGAGATGAAAGTGCTCGTCAGCCAGCTTAGAGAAAAGATCAAAGAATATCGCAAGTCAGCCCCAAGTCGAAGGTTGATACCTTGCTCACTTTGGATAGATAAGGCATTGGACCTTCAGTCCAGAATCACTCGACTTCATTCGCCCGACGAAAGGGTTATCAGAGTGGCCCAGAACGAGCTTTGGGGAGGACCACTAGAGTCAGACGGTCAAAAACGAAGGCCCATGGTGAATGGATTGGCGAAAAACTGTCTAGATGCTGAGGAAGATCTCGTATCCCTCAAAGCAGCTGTGGAAACCGACCCGTTATCAAAGGCACTCCGAGCCCGCTGGCCCGGCAAGGTGAGTAAATCATGACATTGGCATTAATCTGAGGTTCTGAGCTCATCTTCATGTTACTCACCGTTAGGAAGAGACATCCAGAGATGGCTTTAGCCGTATCAGCCGAGCAAACGAGCGATCAGTCACAACAGCTGTCACTGTCGTCAATATTATCGCCGCGATTATCTTATTAGTAGGACCAATCACCAGCCTATCTTTCGTGAGCTCCCGACCGGCGGTATTGGGCATGATATGTTCCTTTACGGTCATGTTTGCCATGAGCGTGGGCTTAATGACAAATGCAAAACGAGCGGAGATATTCGCTGGCAGTGCAGCGTGAGTATATAAACCCCGAGGTTGAATGGTTTGAGGATCAAGTCTAATGAATAATTACATTTAGTTATGCTGCGGTTTTGGTTGTCTTCGTAAGTAATGGGGACTTGGCAAGTGGTAGTTGAAAGCAATAAGACTATATGCCGTTTTAGTCTGATTCATTGTTTCTCATTTACGTGGCCAAGGTTAATGCCCTCTATTAACTATTGAGCTGGTCTAAACCAGCGTCTTGAAGAACTGCGGCAGCGTATCTCGCACTTCTTCCAAGGTTCGGATACAATATTTTCCAGCAGGTTCAGAAGACTCTGGCAAGCCTTTTTCCAAGTAATGAAGGGCTGTCCAGCCAGCTTTTCGCGCCCCAGAACAGTTGCTATGCGAATCATCTGGTGACCTAGTCAGCAGCGCCACCTCATTTTGCATGACACGCCTACCGATGAAATAACAATTTCCAACGTCTGAGACACCTGCTTCCTTCATAGCCTTTTGAAACATGTCTTCCTGTGGCTTGCAGACTAGCGGGACTTGCCCGTAGTCACAGTAAGTCAGCCCTTCGAAGAGGTCATCGACCCCTAGTAACCTGGTAACTCGGGAGGCATGGTTGACGTATGCATTCGTTAAAAGCCATAGTTTAACCTTGGAGGTATCGATGCTCTCGAGGAATTGCCGTAGTCGTGGGTCTGGCTTGATTAAGTCCTCCAACGGAAGAGCATCGTCGACCTGGGCGTTGTAGTCCAGAGGATCGATCTGGTGATGACGTACCAGGCCTTGAAGTGCTTGACCGTACTGCCGTGAGTATTCTCTTTGAAGTTGGGCGGCTTCGTCTTTGGGCAGGCTGAGATGTTTCTCGAAGTAGGCGTTCATCAGGGCCGGTAGCAAGTCTTGTACCCCGAGATCTACAGACGGTGGTTAGTGGCGGGACACATTGTGTATGAGATACCAACTTGCCTCGAGAGTACAAGCAATTATCAATGTCACTGTAGCCGTTAGAACACGTTGGGAGATGAATCGACGTGTGCTCACAAGAAGAGTACAGGTTTTTGGCCGTCTGCCGGTGGCTTATAGTCGTCGCCCATGTCAACCAAACTGCGAAGCCAGAATAAGAGAATCCAGGCCCATGAAAGTAATAAAGTTCCCCGCAATAGTCAGTGCCCAGAAAGTGGGTGAAGTTTATGCCTCGTTTGGATTGAAGGAGCCAAGTTCCTCTTCACCGCCCCCGCACACATATCCCCGCTCTGCTGAGTGAAGAGAAAATGCGTCGTCATGTGAGTGCATCATACCAATAGCCACTCTTCCTTTCTAGCAGCGACAGCTTCTTAAATGTAGCGAGGAAGATTAGATGATTGGCAGATGTGCTGCGAGAGCCTTTGTGCAACCTGAGTTGTTATATAACAAGCTCTAAAGCCGCTATGTAAAATGCATATTTTGATGTCAAGAATAAGGCGACTGTTAGGAGTAAAGTTAGATTTGACTCATATGGGGTATCAGAGACAATGACTGAAGAGGAACATAGTAAGTCCCAAGTCGACTAGCAATGCACTGCCCGCAGCCGGTGATCTTCGGTTTCAAGGTAAAAAGCATGTCAAAGTTTACTGAGTCAATTCGGGGTAGTGGTTGACGGCTTAGTTGGCTCATAGTATAAGAGCTAATAAGAGACTCAAGGTGGAGGTTGTATGGCTGCGCCGTCAGCCCAGTCACAGAGTTGTGTTGGCTTTCACCACCCACACCACCACCTCAGCCTCATCACTTGTGAGACTCCTCAGATACAGTCAGGCAATTGAGTGTCTAACATTGCGAACAAATCATTTCCCCACTTTAGTCTCTCTTCTCCGATTCTAGCTGGATCTGCGGTAGTGTACCATTGCCCATCTGACAAGGCACTCACCGAACCAAGCCAGAAATGGGTAAGCTATTGCGAGGTACCAACAACCGACCCGGTAGGGGGGACATCAGACGAACGGTTCACGGATCATAGCCCCAGAACTTTTAGACAGTGTCCACTAGAGCGGGCGCATCCAATTTGGCGCTCTCTTCACGGCATCAGGTCTGTCTGTCTATCATGCCAATGCTATGCTTGTCGTCGGAAAGCCTGATCAGACCAGATCGGCTTCATCGGCTCGGCGGTAACGATTCACTTGCTCAGAAAGGACATGATTATCCAAAATACCGACAAGATGTCGACGTGGAGAGGTTTCAGCCGATACTCGGATGAACGGCACGGCATCGAATACGCATCCGACTTAGGGAGTTGATGCGACCTACCCAATCAAGGTATATTTGGCGCTATTGCTGGGATCTCCAACGCATGGTCGTAAGCCCCCATACGCCGTCGCCACCAATCACAGGCGTACTGTGTAAGCTGACAGATGTAAATCAGTTGGATGCAAATAGAAGCGCGGCTTGCATCCTTTTTTGCGAGATGTTGATCAAGTACAAAAAGGCTAGAGAGTCCAACACTGGGCGACAAACTTGGATTAGGTACTTTAACTTTCAGACACAATGGATAGCACCAATACCACCTCCAATGGCACTGAGTGGCCTCTTTTCAACAAGTATAATGAATTACCTATCGATCACATCTACACCTTTTGCGTCTTTGCCTACTGGATGCCTCACCTGCTGCGCATGATGAAGTCTAAAGGCTACGCAAAGGCACACCATTTCCACCGTTCCCTCCTCATCGTCCACTCCGTCGTCTCGATCCTCGAAGTCGTCCTCTTCCACGTCAAGTCTTGGCATCTTGGCCACGATCCGAAAGCAAACAAGATTGACCTCTTTCTCTGTGTCGTACAGACCATTACAAGTCTCATCATGATGGAGAGGATGCGGTTCGTACCCAGATTGACTCTCGAGTTGAGCCGTGCGTCGTTTCAGGCCATGGCCTTTATGCGTGTGCTTGCTTCGGGTCTGGCTTTGTACCTGGGATCGACCGAGTGGCATCGGGCAAGCGTCAAGATGCTTGCTAGCTTCGTCTGGGTACGATTCTTCATTTTATGGTCAAGCAAATTTGCCGGTATCAATACCTATGGGCAAGGATACTCGCTCGGCGTGATTGGCGGTATTCTCATGGGGGCTTATGAAGGAACCTATCCTCATGGTATCGGCATCTACATGGGCACAACGCTTTCGCTGCTGGCCTTTGATCGTTGGGCATCCAAGTTTGACAAGTGAGTAAATGGTAGACTGATTCACCTTGACCATGGCTAATTGATACAGCCCGTCAATTGACATGTTGAGATTTGTCGGATTGGTGAGCCATCGGGTTGAGAAGCCGAATGAGGAGCCCGAGAAGTCGTTGAAGAAGGTTGATTGATGTGTTGGATTTGGGAGATACATTTTCCTAGACGTCTGGCTTGGACAAGTTATGTTTGATGACCAAAGTCTGCAAGCTTTAAGCTTCCCTCTAGTAGTGCATAACATTTGATTCCAACTCCACCACCTCGATTCGGCAAGTGACAGTGGGAGCGGTTGTTCGGGGAGCCCGAGACGACGGCAGATAGCAGGCAGCGTGTGGAATCCAGTCGAAGAATTTGAATGCATGGACTTGACCACGTCTCTAAACTAACACTGTCGTAGCACTGACTCTGGTTGTGCTGACGCGCCATGTCCGAAACGGGCAAAAACTGCTGACATGAACACATGGCACGGGCTGAAGGTGACGATAACGGCTAGGTACAACATCTGTAGACGAATTGTCATATTTTGACGATTGAGAAAAATAAATATAATTTATCTGCCAGTTTCAATCACTTTCAATGCATATGTCGCCTCTTCTCCCCATCCATCCACCATGCATCTCATCCTCACTGGGGCCACGGGCCTGATCGGGTCTAGCATACTTGACGCCATGCTCAAGATGAAGGACATCACCAAGATCTCAATCATCAGCCGAAGGCCCGTTGCTATGGCTGAAAATGCCCAAGACCCGAGAGTCAACGTCATCATTCATACCGACTTCTTACACTACGGTCGCAACGTGCTGGGCCAGCTCCAGGGTGCTAATGGAGCTGTGTGGGCTCTTGGCGTCAGTCAAACCAAGGTCTCCAAGGAGTAAGTCCCCTCTGTGATGGCCCTGGGAGTACGCTCACTAATAATTTTACAGTGAATACATCAAGATCACAAAAGACTACGCTCTGGCTGGTGCCAAAGCTTTTGCCGACCTTGCTCCCAACGACGAGCCTTTTCGGTTTATCTTTGTCTCTGGACAAAGCTCAACACAGAACCCTGGACCATTTACGAACCGATACGCTCGCGTCAAGGGTGAGACTGAGCTTTTGCTCTCCGAGATGCGCAGTGTCTACCCTCGCCTCATCACAGAGGCTGTTGGACCCGGAGTCGTCAGCGAAAGAGACCATGCCGCCATCAGGCCATACATCCCAGATCAAGGCTTCTTCCATAACAGTGCTAGAGCCATTCTAGGTCCTCCTGTAAGGATGGCGTTTCCATCGCTCGACGCTCCGACCGAGCCCCTTGGAAAGTTCTTGGTTGAAATGGCGATGGGAAAGTGGGATAAGCAGTTGGACGAGGGAGGCAGTGATGTCACGACACTGAAGGGCGGCATGAGGGTTCTCAAAAACCCAGCCTTCCTGAGACTAGCAGGACTGTCATAAATGTTTTCGTTGACATTGGATATAATACATGTAACATAGTAACAACATAGTTGGCTTGCATATAGCCATGGGTATTTCCAGATTCAAATCAGGCCTCTTGCCCAAACACCGTATCGTAATAATTCCGAATCCTCTCACACTCATCCAAAAGTGAGTGCTCACAAGTGGCCTTGATGGCCTCCTCCCAAATGACCTTTTCCAGATCATAGCCCGCCTTTTTCACTACCGAATTGTAGTCTGGGCCCCATATTCTCGACCACTCTTCCTTCTCCCCTTCTTTCGTTTCGGATGTTATCTCGTCCAGTAAGCTGTTGAGTCGTCTCGTGTCAAACTTGACTCTGTTTAGATGAGCAAACATGGTTGTTGTGATGGGTATTTCCCGTTTTGTTGGTTTCTTCTGGTTGCTCTTCCAGTCAATCTCGGGATCTGCCTGCCAGATACCGCTGCCGTAGTGGATTTCTCCCGGGGTGAGCATCACCGCGTTTTGCTTGACCTGCCAGAAAGGAATCCCAAGCACAATAGCGCCCTGCGTGAACGTCTCCTTGTCACCCGATCCCCAGGCACCTTGCGAGTGAAGTTGGTAGTAGTACTTCCCATAGAAGTTGTAGTAGGCCGCTAGCAACAAGCTGTCGGCGTGTCGAGCCTTATCATACAGCATGATTCCAGACTCGGAGGCTCGTGACTTGATGGTCCTGTTGGGCATCTGTGCCTCTGCAATCTCATAAAAGAGAGGGGATATCGTAGGTAGCCAAAAGTCGGGCCATGTTACTAGGCCGTGGCTCTTGTAAGGTTCCACGTCGAATAGATAATCAGGTTTTCGAATGGGAAAAGCGTCCGAGTCTAGGAATAGAATATTCTGGAAACTGGAGAAGATGAGGGCAAAGGCCTTGAACTCGAACTTTTCGAAATGCGGCGTGGTGTAATTAGCTGACTTTGGCACGTGCAAGAAGTCGTCCATGTTGAGGCATTGTACGTCTAACGAGGCGAGTGAAGTGTTGCACAGCTTACGCTCGTACTCGCTGGCCGAGTCCAGAAATAGCTGCACAGGGAGCTTGGAGCCAACATGGCGCAGCATAAGCACAGCCGTGGCTGCAATACCGAAATTGGCGCCACTTGCGGTGATCACCACGCCACGAGTGTCGCGAACAAAGGGCAAATCGGGGGCGAGATATCGGAGACTCTGGACGTAATCGTGGTGAGTCTGCTTTAATGATTCGAATTGTTCGGTGGGTAATTCGAGGACATCAACGTCGATTTGAGCCTTGGATCCATAGGGACTGAATTGCTCTGGATCAAGAGGTCTTGGTGAGACAATCTCATCGCCCTTGGGTTGAGCCTTGTACAGTTCATTTGCTAGTCGACCCCAGAAGTCGGCGACCTGAGATGTTGGGCCGGTGAACTGTGGTGATTCTGCATCGTATGTGTAGGTACTTGTTGATGCATTGCTAGAGCTGGAAGATTCGGGCTTGAATTTCGGCGCTGTGATTCTTTGATATGTATATGAAAGATCTGAGGAGAATATCCAGAGCGATAGAGCGAAAATGGTGGCGATGAGGATGACAGTTATTTTGACGAGGAGTCGTCGAGAAGCCAGGACGTTAGCCCATGCGGCGCTCTTGCTTTCTTCGAGCGGTAGAAACATGATGAAATGAAATACAAAAATATCGGAAAGAACGAATGCGTTATGATTGAGAATGCGTCGCTGTTGTCGTCGGAGGTGTCATTATAGACAAAGTCGTTCGTGCGCCTAGAGGCGATCCAAAGACAGCGCCAAGGTCTTGGCGAGGCTTAAAAGAAATGTTTCAAAGGGAATGCGTAAAAGATGGCAGTGCTCGGATAAAATGAACGACGGTCTGAGTCAATGTCTGCAACTCAACAGCCGCCATTAACAACGACGCTCATTTTTCCAGAATTTTTAACAAAGGATGAAGAAACAAAGAAAATCATTCCTTCTGTTGTTTTTAGTCAAAATGCTCTTATCCAAAAATTGGGGTCCGTGTCCCTCCTTTCGTATTACATTACGCAAGCCCCGGGGTCCGGGATCTACCACCCACATCACGACCCGGGACCCTTGATAAGGAACCCCTCAACACGTCAAATGGCACAATATTTAAACGAATGTTTCATGTCGTCGCGTCTCGTTTCGGTCGAGTTTTCCACTTTCCGATTGATTCACTTGCCGTCGTTCCAGCTGTCCTCGATTCTCTTTCGCTCCCTCGTATAGAGGGCCTTTTGATGACTCAGATGACGCAACTCTGCGTTCATGGCGACATGGAACTAAAAATTGCCGCTTACCCGTCAGAAAATATGCACGTTGGTTTGCTCGTGTAGCGTGTAGGATTATAAAGGAGTGGTGCGCTCTGACGGTTTGAGGCTGGTGAAACAGGCTGCAGAAAAGGCTGCAGGGGGAATGAAGCCAAGATTTGATGGTTCTGGTGTTTGCAGCCTTGCTTGTTTGACAGCAACAAAGCTGGGGAATTGCTGCAGCCGCAATGTACCTGCATTGTTTCACATCAAAGGCTTTTTCTTCTAACCAACAACTCAGTCAGGTGAGGAAACATCAACGCGTTTTCCTCATCCCTCGCAAGCGCCTGTTGGTGGCGCAGCTCCCACACAAGTACCAGCACCTTTGTTCGTATATTCGTATTTGTTTAATGAAACAATCCACCATGGCTCGTCTTTAATCCCTTTTTTTAACGATGATAGGCTCAATCACTTCTGTTTCAAGACTCTCTTTGCCCTGTGGGGAATGATCCTCGATTCATCAGAAGCCACGACGCGATCGGTGGAGGAGCCGAGGCACGCCCGTGATGCGGTTCTCTCACAGTGGCTAGGGTAACACTGACTTCATATAGGTGCTAGCCAAACAAGGCCTCTCCTGCGGGCAACACTGAAAAACAGGCCATTGTGTTAGCATTGATATTTGATGCTATAATGTGTTTATGGCATGTTTTTGAATAGAGTTGAAGCATGACTCTCAATGGGATAACAGCCAGACGACCGCAACAAGCAGCAAGTATACGAGAGATGCAGGGAGTGGTACCGCCCTACGGCCCGGCTGCTCTTCTAATGTCCAACAGTAGCCTCGTCCCGTTCACTGCATCTATTCCCATGCGGCTTAATCGTGTCAATAATCCGCCTTATCTCCTTTAACTCCTCATCAGTAAACTCGATGTCTCTTGAAGCAAAATTCTCCTCCATCCGCTTCGACTTCGTCGTGCCCGGTATCGCAATCATGCCTTGCGCGGCGACCCAAGCAAGTGCGATCTGGGTCACAGTGGCGCTCTTCCGAGAGGCCAGTTTCTTAAGTTCGTCGACAATGGCTTTGTTCTTGTAAAAGTTGTCGCCTTGAAACTTGGGGACTATAGAAGACTTGTTAGTATGATTCGACACGCCTGGTTAGAGGACTTGCAGGTCCGTCGATAGTCATCTGGCGCAAAGTCCTCCGGTGTGTTATATGGGAAGTCGTCGGCGAGCCAGCCATGTCCCAATGGGCCATAGGCTACAAAAGCAACTCCCAACTCCTTGGCGGTATCAATAAGCCCATTGCTTTCGTGAACAGTCTCGAACGCAGAATACTCTGCCTGAATGGCATCGATCTTGGCAACTAGTCGGACGGTCAGATTGGGCTTATCCTCGATTCTGGATACATACTTGAATTGGCCTTGCGAAGGGTCGCCGCGGAGCATTCAGATAAGCCAATGTACTTGGTCTTGCCAGCTCTGCGAATCTCGTCAAGGGTGGGGATTGATTCCTCCAATGGAGTATCTAGATGAGTTAATAATCTCCACGGTTTTCCTTCAGTAGAATATTACTCACTAGGATCAATTCTGTGCAGATAGTAGAGGTCTGGAGTAAATCCGAGCCTTTCGATAGTGCCTTCGATATACTCCTTGATGTGGGTGGCCTTGTTTGTGATACTCCCATCACCAAAGATGTCAACACCACACTTGGAAGCAACTGCTCATCATTGTAAGTTCTCCCTTTGCCATTAAAAAGATAAGACGTACCGAAGATCTTGTCTCGAACGTTGTGCTTTCTGATGAAGTCACCAAGGAGCTTCTCGTTGATACCAGCCTGATAGACCACCTATTCACGAGTCAGAGTGGCCGTCTCGATGCAATGGGTTTTGCTTACGGCGGTGTCCCAAAAGGTGCACCCCAATTCAACAGCTTTGAGAAGCACCGGCTCAGCCTGATCGAACGTGAGATTGTTACCCAACCCGAAGTTGATACCCATGGCACCAAACCCGGGAATGGGGACTTTGATATCGGCGAAGGGAAGCTCCTTGATCATGTTGAATATGTGGAAAGTATGGATGTGATTTATTGAAGCTTCATAGTAGACTGGAGAATGGCTTGTTATATACATGTTGGTCGCTGTCAGGCTCGAGGGTGGCATTACCCAATCGAGCTGCATTATTGCGTGAGCAATGGACTTAAGGCCATTAAATCCATGGCTGCAAGGAAAGTCAAAATTAAGCTTCTTTTCCAACCACACTAGGGCCATCCAAGCCAAGAGTTGATCCTGGGAGGGGTGCATGGCTAGGTAGAGGCTCGGGGTCTCGGGCTACACAGCTTTCCACTCCAGGTATTAGCTTAAGGCCGAATCCGATGTGACTAGATAGGCTAAGATGTCGGAGGCTAATAGGGATCCCTGGTAATGTGTTCTTTGGTATAGTTGGTGCCCTGCTCTTGGTGGGATAACTGAGCTAGAAGACTAGCAGGGATCCATGGTTCTTCCAATTCTAGATCTATAAGAAATGCACGGATGTAATAGACACACAGGCAGGATTCTTTATCAAATCAACTTTGGGGTCTCTATTTCGAGTGGCTTTGCTCAAAGTCCTTCATCGATGACCTTGGAGAATAGAGGCGGTTATGCCAACTTCAGATGCTCCTTCAAACATTCCTCCAAGGTCCTTGGCTTCTTGACATGATCCAAAACGGTCAGTTCATTCGCATCGAGTTTCCAGCTTCCCTTGAGATCAAGAAGCGCCACGACTTGCTTTGAATATTCCCAGTGCTTGGCTCTCCCATGTTCAAGACGAAGACGAGCCAAGTCCTTTTCAAGATCCTCCAAGCTTCCCACGCGCTTGAGCTCGATTTCACGACCAGAGATGCGTCTATATATATCCGCAAGCTCTTCCATGCTACACTCTCCAGAGCGAAACCGGAAGAATCCGCCCTTGCCTTCTTGGACGCCCTCTCCGTTGAGGAAAGTCTCGATTGTCCAGGCGGCAACATCATCTTGGGATGACCACGATGACTTGCCAGTGTTCCCATCGGCCCAGTATTCCAGCGTTGCCTTGCCCTGATCATCAAGAGTGAATGATCCGGGCCCATAATTGGTCAGGAGAAGATCAGAAAACATCCCCGTGAAGAAGTAGACAGGTCGAATGGAGCTCGTCACGGCAGCGTGCTGCTCAAAGGCGATGTGTGTATCGTAATGCGTAAAATCTCCAAACTTGAGCTTGCTCCAGTCGTTGTTCCACGACGGGGCGACAAACACCTTTACTCCAGCCTTCTCAGCAGCGCGAAGAAGTAGCAGGGCGCCATCCATGTTAAGAACTGGGTTGGGCGCGTAGCAGCAAATGATTCCGTCAACCCCCTTGACGGCTTGATCAAGCGCAGCTTGGTCGTAGCAGCTGGTGCTGGTGACAAACGACTCAAGGTTCTTGGATAAACTCGGCTCAAGTTTTGAGGCATCTCGACCAAGTCCTCGAACAGATAAGCCTCGTGAGAGGGCATTCGAGGCTAGTCGCTGCCCAAGACTGCCTGTGATACCGGCGATGAGAACAAGCATCTTGTGTGGTGAGAAATGGTGCGTGTAAGATTGAAAGAGTGTGTTTGTGATCAAAAAGACCTAAGAAGAAAGATGTGTGTGGTACTATTATATACTCCGCGGAGATTTGAGCCTCGAGCCATCAATAAAGGTGCTTGGCGCCGGGTACTTGCATTGCATAACGTTATTAGCTCCACGTCAAGGCGCAGCAGTCCGCATCTTAGCTCCACCCATAAAGTCCGCACGTCGACCGAAGCTGTGGACTAACAGGGAATGTATCGATCAAAGTCGGTGTAGAAACGATGGAGGAAGGGAGATGTCACGCAAGACGTTCATGTTGACATATCTTGCCCAAAGGCCCACTTGGCACTCGTCGAGGGCTACCTGCACACGTAACACCGCACTCATTCCTAGATATTTTCTCAAGCCGTGTCTCTTGTTATGCCATAGCCATATATGCCTTGTTTTGGCCCGTTTAGCGATTGCGCTGGTGGGCTTGTTTTACCTTGACGGCTTTTAAGAATGATGGGTGATTGTAATCTCGATGAACTCATGCATCATCCAATTCCTCCCTCATAGAGCAGCGAGTCTAAGACGACCATGTCTCTAGGTATACAAATATTCAGTGCCTTAACTAGGGAGACCAAGCTGACGAGAAGGAAAACTAACGAAACATGTCTGTCTTTGACAATTCGCTCCAGTGGCCACCTCCCACCATCCTACACTTTGGGACTGCTCAGTTCTTACCCAGTCCCTGCATGTATAAAATCCTGCTCATGTTGACGGCCACATACCGGTAAAAGCTTTTCTTCAAGGTTTCATGTGGTGCCTGATCAACTTTCTTGAAACTCGCCGTAGATGACTGTCTAGAAGTCTCAAACAATGGGTAGGTTCTTGCCCTCCGATAATCCCTCGACTCCAACCGCCAACAAGTTAGGGTTCTCGTCCAGCTGCTTCCTGAAAGCCTCCCCCTTGAGTTCGTTTACATCCCAATTGGCCCAGATGAATCGGCCGTGCAAGAATTCTGCCTGTGGACTGGCAGACCAGACTATGAAATGGGCCGGGAGGTCCACTGATAAGACGTCAGCATCCAAATATACACTCTCGTGATAATAGGGCGGGAGACTCACCATGGTCACATTTATACGTCGACTCAGTAGCGCCAGATTCCTTCATGCTCTCCGTCCAGACGGCTCCAGGGTGAACAATTGAGACCTGTAGTTCCTCTGGCTTGAAAGCTCGAGCGAATTGCTGGAGAATCAGGGTTCCTGCGCTCTTGGAGGGTCCGTACGATGGACGGTCCTTTACCAGATTCCATAGGTAAATTGCAAGAGTCGAAACCCCGACTACAACCTGCAAGGTATCAAGCACTGTGTTAGCTAATGCGCGTCTTCAATTTGGTAGAAATTTATACCTTTCGACCGCCTGCCCCCTTTCCTTCCTGCTTGTACAGACGCTCCGTGAAATCCAAGTTGGTGCGAAAGTTCAAGTCAAAGTCCTTCAAAATGTTGTCTCTGCCGATCTCAGCCAGAGGTTTAATAGCTCCAACAGCGGCAGCGTTCAAGACGAGCACGTCCACGACAGTCCCGTCATCTCGAAGGCCGTTCCAAAGCGAAGCGGACGATTCCAAGTTGGAGACGTCACACACGCGCCCTTCGGCGACGGTGGGCGACCCAAGCGAGGCCGCCTCTCTGACAAGCTCGACGACGGCTGAATCAAGCTTCGCGGCGCGCCGGCCTAGAATGATAATCCTCTTGGCCGAGGCGGCAACAAAGGCTTTGGCTGTGGCGAGTCCAATGCCATCACTACCTCCAGTGATGAGAATTGTTCTTCCTTCTTGGCTCACTTCTGGGAGCTTGGGGGATATCTCCGGGTAGGTTTCCTTGTGATACTTGGTAAGACCAGTGAAGACCATGTTGATGTCTAGTTGAGGTGATGGATAAATGAGGCTAAGGTAAATATACTCTTGGAGTGAATGTTGGTTGATGTTGATATGCCATACGGCTGTCCTTTTTTTATAACTCTCCATTCCTCTGCCATACGCTTCAGGTGATGTTCACGCAGCCTCGTAGTATCGCTAGCAGTGCTGGCATCACGCAATGCCCCTTCAACTCTCATCATTCTCCTATCTGGATGCTTTCATTTGTCATCGGCGGACTTCTTCATAATCTCAGGGGCCCAAGTCCGCTTCCTGCAACCTCTCTGTGTCACTGAAGTCTGTTCATAGGATGGAAAAGTGGTAACTTGAGGCTCCCAACGTTGACCCTTGCTATGGTTGAGATGATCGCTGGTATGGTATGGCACGTCACGGAGATGTCGGCTTTTTACAGCCCTCGCTCTCGCTCTCGTAGCTAAGATAAAATGACGCCAAGTTTTACTATTTTCAGGTAAGAAAATTTGGTCTTTGTTATTTTGGGTAACCCCCTTCGGAGAAATTCTTGAGGACATCTAATTCTCCATGATACATGTGGAGTCTAAACCTTACACGCAGATCACGCAAAATAATGCTGTTGACCTTATGGCTGACTTCCTCTCGAATTCTAGTGCTCAAGCTACTGAGTCTAGCTCTTCAACTAACTAGAGCAAGCCTTTTTATTTCCTTCCCATAGAGGAGCTGATGTCTCTGTCTCTCCTGTTCCATAGCTTCAATAGGATATCATTTTGACTTGCCAGAACTCCTGGGCTAATTGGGCTACCCTGCATAACTACAAAAGACCTGTATGCAATTTTAGTTCTCAACAGCCGAATCCTGGAGCCAGACCGAGTAGCCAGACCGTACCCTGGATCCAGCACGCCGCTGCCGGGGTTTTCCAAGAGCCCGATGCCAATGAAGAGCCCCGCTTTTTAAAGTATCAAGGTTTCCTTAGTAGCTTCATGCTTGCGGAGTTTGACGTTGCGCTCCGCAAGCCCTCATAACCTTAGCTGACAAATGCCTATTGTGTGTCGATGTAGCTACGGCAGATACATTTAGATGCAGCCCAGCCCTTCATCAGGCGTCTCCAAAAGAGGCCATTTTTATTGTTGTTATTATGGATGAAAACTCCAAAGAGCCCATGAGCCAGTAGCCTCACCGTTAGGATCACAAGAGTGAAGGTCGCAATGCTTGGTGCAACGGGCCGGGTTGGCTGCGCCATCACCGATGGTCTCCTCGTCTCCATTGAGCCATATATGTCTATATATGAACATGAAGCTTATAGCTGTCGCCAAAAGAAGTCAAAACATCTAGGCCACGGTGTTTCGGAGGAGAATATCGTTGATGAAACATCACCGCTTTGTGGACGATAATTCAGGCTCCTCAGGCAAGGCTCAGGTGGTGCTCACCCTAGACTCAGGTGACCGAAAGAAATCCTGATCTGATCCGATTGATCGCCGATAAGCTTTCCCCACACAGACAACAGCTGAGGAGTCGAAGCAGGGATCTTTTGTTCCGACGTCTTACCCCTGTCATAAGCACATCATCACCTTCCACATTCGATGACGTCCCGAAGATAGTCAAAGGCTTAAATGCTACTTAAATAGACATCATATCACTCCCACTTTTGAAAGTTTCAAGTCGAGGCTAGTAACCACAAATGCATCTTTTGTCCATCTATTACATAGTGCCTGTCACTATCGCGGCTTGTGCTTCGCTTCTTCTAGTCCCAACAGCTCTATCCATGATGGCTGACCGAAAGGTAAAAGGATTCTACACAAGCAGAAATCTGATCTTGCGGGCTTACTGACAAAAGCTTCAAGTCAATCACTTATACATTTGAGTTGATGGAGCAGTATAAAGAATCTAATCAGACGGCAACCGAGTATGATACGTGGCATTCGTGACGTGTGATAGTTAGGCTAATCTCAATCTAGCATCGTCAAGGGTGACACAGGTGCAGAACATTGGAAGGCGACTCGCACCATGATCCCCACATACTATCCCCCGTAGGTGCTAAACGATTTTCGTACGAAGGGACAGTGCTGACACGGTTTGGTTTCAGACCCATGACCCTACAGGCCATCGACAAGCTCAAGGAAATCAAAGGCGTGGTTGTGGAAGATCTGCCAGAGGCAGAGGAGCTGTGAAGAGATGCAAACAATGAGACAACTTGGTGGATGGGTATCGTGTATTGCTTCGGTATATAGGAGTGGATGAACAGTCACGCAGTTGTTGGAAACATCACTCGTTTTGTAAACACACTCGCTTGATATTTTTTGCTGTCCTTATATGATTTAATGCCGCGAGGTTTCAATTAAGACATGATGCTATGGTTTGCTACCAGTTTGTTCTTTATCATAGTTGAAGCCCGGCCTTTGATGAGATTACTGATCTAGAAGATCGTTCCGAGATTCATAGAATACTGTAGAAGACTTACCTGAATGTGGGTGACCAATCATGCTCACTAATGTTTCTTGCGCTATTTATGGGGTCACTGATATGCAAGAGATCTGGAGAATGGTCTCTTATGCCGTTAAGTGAGTTGAAGAAATGGAGGAGAGCTTGCCTGACTCTTTTTCAAGGTCGGTACTACCATCACAACCCCAACAATCATGTGACTGGAGAAGAAATCTTCCACAAACAATTTTATTGAGAATCTAGTCGCTCGAGTTGCCAGTTTATGGCCAACCGGGACTTGGATCTTGACTATCAACTAAATTCTCAAACACTCTCATTCCTACTCCATCTTCCGTCCCCATCTCAAGAAAAGTCTCTGACAAACAAAGTGTCTAGACCAGAAATATAAACCACTCGACGGAGCAATTTACAGCTGGCCGTCAATGTAAGAGCGGAGGCTGCCAACGCGAGCATAGACACCAGAGAAGTTGGGCTGAGCACAACCCTCACCCCAGGAAACAATGCCAATGACAGTGTTGGAGGTGTCGACAATGGGACCGCCGCTGTCACCCTGGCAAGAGTCCTTACCACCCTCAGCAAGACCAGCGCAGAACATGTTGGTGGTAATGGCAGAAGTGCCATACTGGGATCGGCAAGTGGTGCGAGAGACAATGGGAATGGTAACCTTCCTCAAAGCGACGGGGGAGCTGGTGGAGCCCTCAGAAGTGACACCCCTATATCCAAGTTAGTCCTGAACCGAGGACGTGGAATGATTTACTCACCAGCCAGCAACTGTGGCATCAGAGCCGGCAGCAGGGTCGGAGCCCGACGCAGCCAGGCGACCATAAGAGATAGTGGAGCTGGTCGAGATGGGGGTAGACAGCTTCAGGATGGAAACATCGTTGTTCAGGGTCGAGCCGCTGAAGCTAGGATGGATCCTGATGGAAGAAACGGCAGAGGTAACACCACCCGAGTTGCGGTTCTGTCAATAGTAAGTATATGTACCAGATTCTTCAAGTTGGGAGAACTTACCAGACTTCCGGCGCGGACCTGGAAGGCGCTAGCAGAGCGACCTTGGGTGCAGTGGGCAGCAGTCATGACGGTGTTGGCGTTGAGGAGGGTACCTCCGCACCAGGGACCACCATTGTAGGCGATGCTGACGATGAAGGGGAAGTCACCAGCGCTGGCAGCAGTACCGCCGACGATCATGGGTCGGTCCTGAGGCCTAGCGGCGACAAGAGGCGCAACAAGTGCGAGGATGGCAGCAAACTTGACCATGGTGAAGAGCAGGCGGGGGATTCCAAGAGTAGAGAGTTGAAGAGTGAAGAGAGGTTGTTGTTGGAGTTGAGAGACTGTTAGAACGGTGATTCTTGATCCTTATATATGTGAAGCTGAAGGTCTTGATGGTTCGTCTCGACTATGTTCGGTTCCATACCTGCCTCTCTGGTTGTGATTCCGCGATAAGCTTGCTTGGTGATATCTCGAAAGTATGCGAATAGGTGTACCTGCCTTTCTGGTAGTCAACTCCGTGTTCCGTCGTCTAGTTCGGCAGTTGGAAAAAAGCATCTAAACCTTGTAATCCTCCCGCGCAAGTGATCGACATAGATGGCGCTTGGCAGCCAGGGTCAATATCCCGATGAGGCAAGTCGATAACTTGGTCGACCATTAAGAATGTGGAGATGCGCGAAGGATTGAGAGATCCGGCAATGATGAGGAACAGGAAATGATAAGAAAAATGCTGCAAGAGAAGGAAAATATCACTTCTGGGCGTATTTCTCACTCGCCATTTCTCTGTCTTTGACATCGTATCCAACATGCCGTCTTTGCAGGGGATCTCGGGAATAAGATGAACCCGGACGGCCTATCGCCAAGAGCCCAAGGCACTTCTGCACTGCTACTCTAGGCGGGGTGCATTACTTTAATCCGGTCATGCGCCTTGGCCCAATATTCTGAAACTGGCAGCTAAACAGGATCTTTTGTAACTTGCACCACGCAATACCAACCCGGAGATAACGAACGCATGAGGCTGCATAGGAGAGACCTTCTTTTGACCCTGTTGAGATCCTTAAATCGCTCAAGATGCAGACTATTCAGGACATCTACCTTCCAAAGATAGCAGCCAGCGCCGTCTTATCTTTTTACGCGATGGCCGAACACGATATTCTCGAACCATTGCGGTGAATGCTCTAGTTCCATTCGGCAACGCGGAGTTTATAGCTCGGCGGCTAAGTTTACAGACGAATGTTCTAAACAGGTTCTACGCGAGATTCAATCTGGAAGGTAGACTTAGTCTGATGCATGATGATCTCTAGTCTATCAAGGTTGCTTTACGATTTATGCATAACTATAGTGCTGAGTGGGCGCGATTGGCAAGATGCTTGAAGTGCCTTATAGGTGCGGTTTAAGACTGATGGGGCAGGTAAAAGGATAGGTAGGCAAATTAACCCAGTTAGACTTCCAGAGACCCAGCCATGGCTGTTTATGTGCGAGAATTCGAGTCTAGGTTAGGAGTAAATAAGATTGTGAGAATACAAGACGAACAGCTTTTTGGCTCGTAACGCTATTAATGCGTGGATAACCGTGTCTTTTAATACCTTTACTGTGTTCTCTTGTCATAGATAATTACAGATAATAAGAAAGAATAAGAATAAACACGAAACCAAAGGTTGAACTTTAACTTGGTGTTCTTTAGAAAATAACAGCCTTGGTCAGACCCTCATTGTTGCGAAAGCCAGCAGTACGTGACTTGTAAAAGAAAGAAGCCAACACGTTACTGCTGAGCCGGACAGCTCGGTGAATGTGTTCATCAAGGTTCTCAATGGCCACGAGGTTGTCATCTTTACTGCGTATGGGGCCCCAGGTCTTACATGAGACCCTTTTTGCCGATGTCCCAAGGCGGCAGGAGTGAGATGATGTCTGGTTGGTTTCTTCGTCACTGCTTCTCTAAGAGATAGCTCTTTTACTTCTAGATGTGGCAAGATTTCCATCGCGGAATTTACAATAGTCGCTGAGGCTAGCTTTTTGTGGAAGGAAGATATGGGAGCATATCAAGAAACCATACTTGCGATATACCACTGGGGAAATTGGCCGGCGGTATTAAGTCAGCCTGCCATGCTTCCTTTCTGGTCGTATGGACTAAGTGGTCATAAGCACTGTAGATTATATCATCAGGCTGTGTAACTGACAGCATGCTTTGACTAAGTTATAGACAAACTAACACTTGATTCTCTCAGACTATGTAAATGAGAATAACCTTGCAAACTAACATTTCTATCAAAAGAGAAACCTAAAAACGAAAACAATCGCACGAGGCTCCATCTATTGCACCGTCGCCAGAGAAATGTCGTACAACCTCCTTGCCTTCTCCTCGTCGTACGCCCACTCAGCATAACCAGCCTCGATCACACTCTCGCCCTTCCTCGGCTCACTAATTCTGTTCCGTTCCAGGTACTTTCCCCCTTGACCTTCGAGCTCCCGACTAACAGCAGCCCAGGCCGACGTGGATGCACCCTGCTCTGGGTTCATCATAGACCTGAGCGTAGTCATGATTCCTGACTTGAGGAAGATCATAGCATCATGCAAGCTAGGTTTCTGTAGTCCTGTCCTGATGCCTCCAGGGTGCACACTCCAGGCGTGTAGGCCCTGTGCCCCGTAGCGTCGCTCAATCTCACTAGCAGTGTAGACGTTGGCCAGCTTGCTCTGGCCATATGCCACAGAAGGCTCGTATTTTCGCTTCTCCCAGTTGAGGTCGTCAAAGTCCATAGGGGCGTTTCTGTGTGCAGTCGACGATACAATGACCACGCGAGAGTGAAAGTCGGGGGTTGATGATTCCAAGAGCATGGGTCTTAATAGTTCAAACAAGAGAAAGTGCGAGAGATGGTTGGTACCCCAGTGGAGTTCGAAACCATCTTTGGTTCTTCCCTCAGGGACGTGACGTATTCCGGCATTCTCGATCAGAATATTGAGTTTGTTGGTTTTGGTCTTGACCTCGGCGACACATGCTCGGACACTCTCGAACGACTCCAGATCAAGTTTAAGAAGATGGACCTGAGTATGATCCAGAACATCGCCAAGTGCGGTTCTAGCCTTTTCTAGGTTGCGCGTCGTGACGAAGATGGTTGCACCTGTGGCCTTCATAGCCCTTGCCGTTTCGATTCCGAGCCCGGATGAGCAGCCGGTAATGAGAACTACCTTGTCAGTTAGGGTGTCTTCCCTATTCTCATCTTTGACAATTTGCAGGGCTGTAGGTCGTGCATCACCAGGGCCGTTAGGTTTGAGGTGTGCAGCCGCGTATTTAGAGGTTGTCGATGCCATGCTTGTGCTGAGGGATAATCAAAATGGGGTAATGTTCGTAGTTAGGTAATAAGAAGGTGCGTGAGTCTGGGTTGGATAGTAAGTAAATACTATTAGAAGGTTGGCAAGTGTGCTTTATAGCTTTTTTTATGAGGCAAACGCGTCGGACTTGACGGACTTATGCTAGACTGGTGATCCTGAACATGTCGAGTGGGTGTCAGCCCCTTTTTCCTCTTGTGGTTAACGGGAAAGTCCGATCGAGGGCCGGTGGCAATCAGCAAAATGCCAGTAGGTACAAATCGCCGCCCAGTATTGAGCCCAGAGGGACATTCGGAGCAATCAATAATTTCCCTCTCTGATATGCAAGTTATACGCTAAATCTTCACGCTTAAAGGATTCTCGCCTCTCGTTTCTCTCCACCTGTTTGCCGCGTTGACAACGTCTTCACATCCTATCAGAAGAAACCCCCATTTCTTGGCAAACGACTCGGTCACTTCCCAGCCAGCTGTATCCCAAGGGTCTGACCAAGATATTAGGCCAGACTCTCCGATCCAAGAACTTTCCAACTTTTTAGGTGTGATAGTATCACCCTCGCCCGTTGTTATTGCAACGGGGGCTGGTTGACGCTCAGTCTTGCTACCCTTCAGATTTACCAGCGCGGATTGCTCTTCAACCTCGTCAGTAGTTAGACAAAGGCTATCAAAGGCCTCCCCAACTAAATCCAACATGAAAGAATCCTCATCGATATCGTACTCTTGAAGTGCAAGGATCAGGTTATCTCGCAATTTTGGGGAAGGGAAGAGATCCACCCAGCCAGGATGCGGTACTTGCTCTTGGAGAAGCGTCGGCATCAAGGACACCGGTAGGGTGATCTCGAACCCTGTTTCTGGGGCAGGCAAGGTAAAAACACGGCATATGGTGCAGAACCTCGTAGTTTCTAGTGGGACAGTGGAGAGTATAAAGTAGTTTGTTAGGATAGCACGGGAGACGTTGAATGAGATGACATGGAGAAGTCGAGAGTCTGGCGTGATAGGAAAGTAAACATCAGTTGGAGATGAAGCAGCGATCGCATCTTCTCCCAATTGACAAGGTGCGCTGGTGTTACTGTTCACTGGTGGTTCGAAACGGGCCTCGGGCTCGCGTGCCACAGTGAGCCTCTGGCGTCGTCCTAGATGCACAAGCTGTCAGCAACATGGACTCAGAGTGGAAGATGAGCCGATTCTTACGGGCTGCTCTCTTGTTGATTCTATTTTGCCGCTTTCTTCTCTCTTTGGCATCGCTTAGACCCGCCCATTCATCCTTCTCGCCGAGGACCTGAACAGCCATGGTTAGCTTCCATGATAGTGGAGCTCATACCAGGGTTCGTACCTCTTCGCGCATCGGCACAAGTCGAAAAGTCTGAAATGAAGCCATAGGAAAGACTTCCAATATTGGGTCAAACGCGTCCGCTTTCTGGAAAAGAGTGAGTATGATGGTGATGGTTGAGTGAATGGCGCATGTTTTAAATGCAGCTGACGCGCTTTGCTTGAATCGGGAATTTGGGCGGATGCAGAGTGCTGACCAAACTAAGCCAATCTGGGCCTGGCTTCTGACAGGCCTGAATGTGAGATTCAGGGGAGAGGTTAATGATGCCTTGAATAAATCGGAAAAGGAAAGAGGGAATAGCCTTAGGCATGACGAAGACGAGCTATGCACACAGATTGAAGGATAAGCCCATGATTAAACAAACCTAACGTTTCGAAATTACTTTTTGAAAGTTTATTGTACCAAGTTGCCCCGAAGCCCCCGCCCCCTGGCCCTGTATAGCCTCTTTACCAAGTCGGTTTTAGACACGCCAGTGAGTATTAACTGACCTAGATGCTAACCCTGACCAGACCGCTGATATGCGCAGTCTCATGGAGTTACCAGTGTCAGGCTTGAAGTCTCCCGGAGTTAAGACAGTTAATATCCGATATTGCATAAAGACCATACGCATGATGCAGTGGGCAAAAGTTAAAAATACGATAAAACCTTTTATCGTATTCACGAATTGGTTAAGCTCTGGGATCACATCCGCGCATCCGCTACCAACACAAGCCGTTACAACACCCTCATCGCGGATGTATAAATAATAAGTGGCCCCCTTCAATCTTGTCGCAACTTATCTCAGTACCCTCCAAAAGCAATTAAACCCCATTCTCTGGTTACCCAGCCTAAGCTACCCACACACTATTGATCAATCATGGCGCCCACCTTCGACCACACTACCAAATCCAGCGAGCTTGTGGCCTTGTATGCCCCTCTCATCGCTGGCAAGGTCATACTTGTTACCGGAGTCTCCACCGGAGGTCTCGGTGAGAGATACGTCAAGCAAGTCGCCACAGCGAACCCTAGCCTCTTCATTCTGGCGGGCCGTTCGCTCCCCAAGTTGGAGGCTATCAAGGCCGACTTGAATGCCACACATCCAGACATCAAAGTCAAGGTCATAACCCTAGACCTACTCTCATTCGCCAATGTCAGAACGGCCGCCGCTACTGTTAATTCCTGGGACGATGTCCCTCAAATTGACCTTTTGGTCAATAACGCCGGCATTATGGCGGTACCATATAGCAAGTCCGAGGACGGGTTTGAGAGCCAGTTCCAGACCAACCACCTCAGCCACTTCCTCTTCACCAATCTCATCATCGACAAGATCCTGGCCTCTAAAGCCCCGCGCATTGTGACCGTCTCCAGTAATGTGCACCGTATTGGTCACATCCGATGGACAGACTACAACTTCGGCGACGGAGAGCGCTACCAGAGATGGCTGTCTTACGGCCAGTCAAAGACCGGAAATGCGTTGATGGGGCTCTCACTGGCCGAGAAACTCGGTTCTCGAGGCCTTGTCTCATTCCCCATGTGTCCCGGCACCAGTTACACGAACCTCTCGGCTCACGGGTCGTCTGACTTTGCTAGCTTTGCCGCCGACCTCACTGAGATGGATCACATCTACGGTAATAAGTGGGGCTGCGGCATGGGTGAGCTTCACTTTAAGGACCCGGATCAGAGTGTTGCCACGCATGTGTTTGCTTCTTTCGACACGAGCATAGTTGGGCAGAACGGTGCCTTTGTGTCTGATTGCCACATTGCAGACCAGACCGCCGAGGAGGTTTACCCTTGGGCAAATAACAAGATTGATGCAGAGAGGCTATGGAAGCTCAGCGAGAAGCTTGTCGGCCAGACCTTTAGTTATTAGTCCAACGTGATGGCGGATCTTTCCATTCCAACACTTTTTTTGGCCTGGACTACATGATACGGGAGATGGTAAACATTACGTGGAGGGGACAAAATGGCCAAGTATTTTAGACACTATATAAAATCCTCAGACCTTAAAACGACTTGTATAGGTCATAAGAGTAACAAATGTTATGCTAAATAGTAAATAAACAACTACCCGTAGGAAACGTAAAGATTAGTGGCAAGAAAAAGAAGATACTTGGCCCAATAGTGATGGGATTATATAGCATAAAGTACCGTCTTAGTATAGAATCAATATTTATTGTATCCATAGAGTTAAACTCACCGTTGATCGTATGGAAGAGGGAAAGACCTAAGTTAAATTCATACTCACCGCTTACTTTCGACGAATACGATCGAGTCTGGGCCACTGTCGGCTTTTCATGATATGTGGACTTATTGGGCCGGGGAGTTCAAAGACCCCGAGAGCCGAAATAGATGTGCAGAATAGCTTAGTCTCAACCATTGTCCAAACCAAGAAGCCATCCCACACACACTCCGTATCCAGTGGATCCCATTTGCGCTGCTTGCCAGGTGGGTTTGCCCAGTAGTAGCGGTGTGGAAGCACGTCGTTGAGTCAAAAGTAATGATAGCCCACCGTAGATAAATAAGGGAGGGAGGGGACCATTTTAGGTCGTGGTGTCTTGAGTTGATGTCTCCGAGCCAAAATCTGAATTTTCTTATATCCGCCGTTCACTCTTCTCAATGGATAAAATCAGACGAATACTCGAGAGTTACGTTGCTGACGGCGATGTGACCGAGAATCGTGTTCTTGGCGCATCCTTAATTGTCGTGACCCCAAAAGGTGCCTATCTCCTTGAAAGATGGGTAAGTGGTGGTAGCTGATCAGGGGGTTCTAGACACTATTTATGAAGGCGTTGCAGGTCGAACTGGCGTCGCGATGGGCTCGCCTGACTTTGCATTGGACTCTTCTGGCTGGATTGCCTCGATGACGAAGCTCGTAACGGCGACAGCTTTGATGCAGATTGTGGAAAAGAAATTGATAGGGCTGGACGATGACGTCCGCCAATTGGTGCCTGAACTTGCAGCAGCTCAGATCCTGAAGCCTATCCTCACCGACGACGACGAAATCAGGTTGGACAGTAACGGGAATACTATCACGCTCCGGTAAGTCACAGGCGTAATTAGTATAGGCGGCCGATGCACATTGCTAATGCCAACATAGCCAGCTTCTCACTCATACGAGTGGTTTTGGCTATGATGTTGCTGACCCAGATATCCAAAAGTGGTCTACGTCGGTAGGGCGAAAGGACAAAGCGTTCGACCAGACCCGCGAAAGATGGAACACCCCTCTGAGCTTTACCCCCGGAGCCTCCTGGAAGTACGGCACCGGCATAGACTGGGCAGGCCAGGTCCTCGAGAAGGTCACCGGGCAGAGACTGGGTGCTTACATGTCAGACAACATCTTCCAGCCTTTGGGGATGGTTGACACTACCTTCAACCGGGCGGGTAGTGCAGAAAACCTGACTGGGCGAATTCTCGAATGTTGCTATCGGACATCGGACGGCTCCCTTGTGGGTGGACCTCCGCCAGCCCCAGAGGACCCGTCGCAGGATAGTGGTGGTTCAGGCTTGTTTTCAACAGCAAGAGATTACTCGATATTTATCCAAGCTCTACTTGCGGACAGCCGTGGACAGGGCACACTCCTCCTCAAACCAACCGTTGACGAAATATTTCGGCAGCAACTAAACGATACTCAGAGTCAACATTTGCACGCCTCCATGAAAGACTCATTTCCGTTTCCGGCCGATACTCCAGTCAACCATGGAATAAGTGGCGTCATCAATCTCACTCACGTAGATGGGAAACGCCGAAAAGGCTCGCTTACTTGGGGAGGGATGACCAATGGGAGTTGGGTGAGTTGCGATTAGCCTTAGATGACTTCAACTTTAAGAATAATTGCTAACGTGTGTCCTACCTCTAGTGGATTGACCCTGAAAGTGGCATCGCTGCGGTCCTCTTTGTTAATCTTCTTCCGCCTAATGACGGGGTTGTTAGGAAGCTCTATGACGAGCTGGAAAGGGCTGTGTATGAGGATTTAAAAGAGGGAGAAGGGCTATGAGCTTTACAAAGACATTTGGCATTCCTCGTCCAATTCTCCCTCCCTTCCTCTGCCGGCTCTCTAGAAGCTAGATAACGGCTTCATGTCCGTTGTATTTTGTCCATGATAGTGGAGTCTCTCAATACTTGTCTTTGGCCATGATGTCAACATCTTCAAGTAACAGCTGAATAACGCATAGCTTCCCAAGATGGGGTTACATTAGTGGCCTCTTCTCTCATTTTAATGCCCCAGAAGCATCAACTGCACTTGGTAACCTTGCATTGATGAGGGTGGAATGTTCGGTTGGCGCTGATGTTGCAAGGTACGGTTCCCTACCCTACAGCTGTGCCTCCGATCAACTACTCGCGACACAATTAGAATATAGATGGAACGAATATATACTAAGTGTCTATTATACTTTGTGGTGCGTTATTTGCGTTGAGTGCTGCCATGAGCAAGACTCGGGACAAAGATGAAACCCATTACATGGTGCCTTGAAACTCATTTTAACGAGGTAGTCGCGGCATACATACCCGACATAACTGCTTTTAGGCATACAGCTGGAGATGATGTTGGGGAAAATTAACGCCTTGTGCTAATGAGGGATCCCCTTGTTGACCTAAACAGCCACGGCTCACATTCTGTTGTTAAAACTCTAGGATAGAAGTTTAAACTTCAAAAGATCATTTATGCTTAATAGTTGCCTTTTTTATCACGAGTCAAAATCCGCTCTCGACTTCAAATACGAAGACAGCAAGCAGGCATGGTCTCTGTGTCCTTGTTTGCGTACGGGAGCCTTGCCGGCGAGCGTGTATTGATGCGATCCCAAGCCAAGCAAAAATGAAAAATCTTTCACCCAGTCCTTTCAGCCAAGTAATATCGAAGCCCGTATTCAACCACGCTGCCCTCCTTGAAACATGACTCAGCTCTCAAGAGTCTTTCCCACCGAACGGTGATCCGTTCCACCAACCGACCAAGCACCCGCTGAGCAACCCGTGACTACCAAATCTCTAGGTGTCTCTTCAGACAAGGAGTAAAGTTCTTGGGATGGCTGGGTCATTTTGGAATGCGTGTTTGTCATCAACACTGTCACATGGGGCAGGAGACATCCCCAACCCTGAGCCAGGTTGATGACACTCGCCCTAAACAGGTAAAATCACGTGCCAAAAGTCTGACAACGCGCCGCCCTGACCCCGCTTCATGACGCGACTTTGCGACATAGGCTTCAATCTCAACAACAGAATAACCACCCAAAATGGCACCTAAGACACGCAATTTTGGCACTGAAATAAGCGGAAATCGCCAAAGAAACCATGAATTTACTCCCGAGCAAA
>JAPFTB010000373.1:0-64263 GCA_030779245.1 Fusarium sp. MBC 438
ATAATAAAAAGATTGTATATATTTTTATTATAGTTTATTAATTATATTTAGAAGAGGATTAAATAATATATTCGTCCTTATGTCTTATTTGTTTCCTTGGCCCAGGTGCCCATCTGCATTATGCGTGATTATCCACGAGAGTTTTCATGCCAATCCTTGGGGCAAATGTTGGCTGTGCCGGGCGACGCTGATCTTTGTTGGTGGCTGAGCTTGTCTTGCCTCGCCTCTGCTGATCCAAGGCAGTCACCAAAATACTCCCAATCAAGTGTCCCGTCGAGGCTTTAGCTGAAGCAAGCCAAGGCTGTGCTCACATAACCCCAGAATAATCCCTGATTGATACGTCACAGAGTTTGGGGTAACAAGTCAGCAGCAATACTTTAATAAGAGCCACAGCGACGTCTGTTGAAGTGGGTTTGGAGCATAAGCAACATCAAGACTCAATCATGGCATCTCCTCCTCCGTACTATCCCGACAACAATGCGCCAGCCCCGGCTGGAAATCTACCCCCACAATATGACAGTGTAGCCTCAAGCTCTAGCCAACCGCTTGCGACTCAAACAGATACCCCAATCTTTGTTCTCGATGACTGTGTCGTGCTGGAGCAGTCCCACAACCGGGTTCACTACGAGCTCGGTAGTCCGCTTGGAAACCCCACGACAGAACCTTGCAGCATCACAAAGCACTGCTATCCCTCTAATAACGAACCTTGCGAGAAGCCACTTCGCGTGCATCTGTACGATTTCCAAGACACGTGGAGCCAGATGGGGGGCGCCCACCTGGCCATCAACGGAAGAGCCGGCCAAGATCGTGCATACCCGGGGCTCTTTCTCGTCCAGGGTGTAGGCTCGGCCGCGTACCAAGTTGCAGACCACTTCAAGGCGAGCCAGGGGGTCTTGGGTCGAATCAAGAACAAGAACCAAATCACTTGGGTGGACACCAAGGACCGGGTGGTTGGCGTTGAGTTCAAGCAGAGCCTCAATAAGGAGTCTGGCCAGACGTCACCTCCAAGGTTTGAGGTCAAGGCCCCGCTGGATGAAAAGGAGCTTGATCTTTTGGTGACTTGCTGGTGTGCCAAGGTGTGGCATGAGGCTGGAAAGCCACCAAAGGAACCCATGTCGTGGCAGAAGTGTTAGTATTGACTCGTCCCCCGTTTGACCCCGTCTAAGGCTAATTGTCACATCCGCAGTCAAGCGAGTCGCCGGAGAAACTGTAGTGGCTACGGTTGGATCACAAACTATATCCGGTGGGGTGATCAACCCATGATGAGATTCGGATGGTTTGATGGGTGTTGTTCATGATGGAGCCTCACATTGGACTGTTCCATCAGGAATGTCAGTCACGTCTTCTTGTGCATGTGGTATTGTGGGGGCTCGCATGTGCCGAGCTGAGAACTAATAGATTGCATGAATTTTTATCAATGTCTCCTTTCTCCTGCCCCTTCCCGTAGCGTTAAATGCACAGTCTAGTATGCAGTTGGTATCCCGTGACAGAGATGACATCCCCCCCGCTCGCTTGTAGACACATGGCGACGAAATAGTCAAATGATTGGCTTATATTTACTCGGATTGAAAAACAGGGCGGAGATGCATCCATCGAGAACCCTTCTAGCTTAGCAATCCTGCTGTTTGTCAGTGGTGAGTGTAATAAAAGGCGGTTCACGGTGGATTCAGCAAACAATTCCCTTTTCCTTGTGGACAACTGCAAACCCTCAATCAGTACTATTAATTAGTCCCCAAATAAAAGTCAATCAATCAACACACGGCTCATTTCATCCGCCCTTATCAACCATGGTTTGAGTCGTGACCCTAGCCCCGGACTTTGACCAAAGACCGTTTTCGCCCACGCGGACTCCCCGATAAGCCAGCCACTCACGGGCCCACACTAGCTCGCGGAGACATTCCTCTTTGGAAAGTCGCTGTCGTGTGGTTTCAGTGGCCACTCTTGCCCCCCCTCATTCTTCTGGATACAGAAGACCTCAGTTTGCTCCCCCCGGATACATTCTCTCTTTCGTCTGCAATGCAACAGGGGAACTTGCATCATCCTCGTCCGTCTTCTTCTTTCATACTTACGAAAACGACCCACTTGCCTATCTCGAATTCCCCTTTTGTCGGTTTCTCTCAGATCAGATGCCTCGACAGAGCGGGACCAAGGTCGAGCGTACGCGCACCTTTACTGGATGCCGGACTTGTCGAAGCCGACATGCAAAGTGTGACGAAGGTATCGTCAATCGCATCTCAACCTCATCACGAGACACGACTGACTCCCTGCTCTAGCTCAGCCAGAATGCGGCACCTGCCGGAGACTCGGGCTCACATGCGGTGGGTACGGAGCCCGCCTCTTCTGGATCACAGACGATGCAGTCCGGCCGGAGCTCCAGCAGAGCCATCGGGGATCCGAATACCGGTACCCACTCTTCTCCGGTAAGTCCTCCGGTTCCGGATATCCCAATGCCGAAAAGGAAGCTGACGTGCCGCAGAGGTTGATCGCAGATTGATGAGTGCCGAATTATCAGACAGCTTGGGCAAGCAGTCTGCTATGGACATCTTGGCAGATATTGACTCTGCCTGCGATAAGCTGGCTGGTGGAAACTCGGCCATGATCAAGGGACCTTTCGGAGTTTTTCAATCAATCGAAGAGCCATCACCAGCTGATGTTCTCACATCCTCTCCAGATACCGAAAATTCGAATACAAACACATATCCCGATACCGACAGTTTCATCGAGGAGGTACAGCGGCATGACTGGCCTACTCATATCGGAGATGACTTGGATCTGTTTACCGGACCTCTAGATCCAAGTCTTTCTCTCAACCCTGAAGAACCAACAGGTTCAGAACAAGTTCTCATGCCAGATTCATCCATGACAAACTTCTTCCTTGATAATTCTATGGGTGTTGAAGGCTTGGCGCTCTTCAGCCCCAACTTTATCACCCAGGCGATAGAAAGCGAAGCAATTGGCCACGCAGATGGCCACGGAGATGACCACCAAAACAACTCATTCAGCCATTTAGAAAACGAAGTTATACCATGTCCCCGGGCGCTCCCACAGGCCAATGGGGGCAACTGGGGACTTCCAGAAGAGGCGGAGCCATTACTTCGATACTACAGAAAACACGTGGCTGGCGAAAGAACAGCGATGCACGCAAAACGAAAGTCTCCGTGGGAAATCATCTTTTTGCCCTGTGCCCTTGAAACCTTTGCCGAGCTCTCCCTTTGGAATGAAGCGTCACATACACGATCCACGATCTTCTATACCCTTCTCGCCCACAGCGCTCTTCAGTTACACATGTCGAACAAACCCAGCGCGTTTTCTTCTGATTGGAAAGAGATTGGAATAAGGAATCACGAGAGGGCTCAATATCATCTACGCAATGCTCTGCAACTCGAGATGTTTGGTCCTAAGCAGGCGAATTATAAGGAGTTGCTAATGGCCATTCTCGGCATGGCCATGACTTCGGTTTGTTTTCTCCTGTGTGTCCTACTCTTGACTTTGGCTAACAAGCTTCACAGTTGCATAGCGGTGCTCGCGCTTTTCGCGTCTTCCTCCTCGATGCAGAGAGACTTATCCGACTTCGAGGCCTGATCAACCATAATCCCTTCAAAACACGGATGCTACATCACATGTATACACATCTCCGCGTTATTGCAGAGAGTATATCCTTGTGCGCCGAACCCAATACCGACGGCTCCGATGAGGTCAATAGCACTGACCTCACCCATGGCCGAACGTTTCGAATCACAGAAGATGCCCTGAATATCGGCCTTGATCCAGCGCAAGAGAAATCGGAGGAAATAGGGTACAACGACATCCATCTCGAGATGCAGGGCCGTTGGAGCCATACATTGTATCCCGTCATCTACGGCATTCCAGAGTCCTTGATGACTCTTTTGTCACAAACAGTCTCGCTGTCGAATGAAAAGACGCGTCTTGAGAATGTGGCCCGCTGTAACCCAGGAGTTTCGGTAGCCTTGGCGAGACATACAAAAACACTTGAGAACAGAATCTGGGCATGGACTCTAGCGCTCGACCCTCAAGGACCTCCAAAGCCAACTCGTTTGCCCCTCGGCACGGATCAAGATCTGATGGCCCACCCTCAAGTTCGATCAATGGCTCTGGCGATACATCAGGCCCTCATCATCTACTTTTACCGTCGTGTATACGACATGAACGCCATGATCCTCCAGGATCTAGTCAAGAAGACTCTGGACTTCCTGGAACCCTGTTTGAACGAGTTGATCGATGATCAAGACTTTGCCACCAGCCTCGCTTGGCCTGCATTCGTTGCTGCCTGCGAAGCCGTATCTCCGGAGCTTCAAGAGCGAGCCCTTAAATGTTTGTCGGTCACCGACGACAAGGGTATCTACTTTACGCCAAAGCCAGCAAAGGTGATTGTGCCGATGATTTGGGATAAGCGGAAAGAGTCTGGAGACTGGACCGCAAGCTGGCAGAGTCTGGTGTCGGATAGCTTGCTATAGAACTCGAATAATGACTTACGGATGAATTACAGCTCTTGCCATATTTGTCGCGCTATGTACCGTTTGCTTCAAGAAGATTGTGATCTAATTTCGAACATTCAATTCATGTCTATTTTACTTTTTACTTTAATTATTAAACCCTTTTCCTTGTCAGGTAATTTTTACGCAAGAGGCACACCGGCATCCTTCAGCAGACCAGCCAGCTCCGCCCGCTCATCATCGGGGAGGAGGTGGAAGGGCTTTCGCAGACCACCAGTCTTCCATCCTCGCAGCTCCATGCCAGTCTTGACGGCAGGACCATACTGATGAGCCTCGAGGAACTTGCAGATGGGAAAAATCTTGGACCAGATCTCACGACCCTTCTTGAGGTCGTTCTCAACGGCCAGGGCGTTCCACAGCTGCACCGACAGCTCGGGTAGGACGTTGGTGGTACCCCAGACAGATCCCTTGGCGCCGGCGGCAAGGCCGTAAAAGGTAAGGGTGTCCCATCCGTTGAGGGCGGTAATACTTCCGTGGTGGTGGAAGAGGAGGTCGGTCAGGGCCGGGGCATTTCCGGACGTGTCCTTGAGGTACTTGACGCCCACCTCGGAGAGGCCAGCGATTTCTGAGGGCGTCAAGCTGACACCACTGGCAGCAGGGATGTTGTAGTACATGATGGGGAGGCCGCTGGCCTTGTGAATCTCGTCAAACATGTCCCGGAGCTGGGCCAGGCTGGGGGCGTCGTAAAAGGGGGGCACCACCATGAGGCTGTCAGCGCCAACCTTGGCGGCATGCTTGGCCAGATCGACGACGCCGGCGGTGGTCAGGTCGCCGATGCCAGCAATGACGGGGACGCGGCCGGCAGCTGACTTGATGCACTGCTCGAGGACGGCCTTGCGCTCGTCAACGGTCAGGGCGGTAAACTCTCCGGTGCTGCCGCCAGGGACCAGGCCGTGGACGCCGGCGTCAATTTGACGCTGGATGTGGACGTCGAGGGCAGGGAGGTCGACGGCCCCATCGGTGGTGAATGGGGTGATGAGGGCGACAAGGATGCCGGTGAGTTCCTTCTGGGGGGCCATTTTGAAGTTTTTAACAAGAGATGATTGGTTGTTGGGATAGGGAGAGATGAGATGAGAATGCAACTTGATGATGATGGGGATGAGAATAAAGAACAACTCGTCTGATCAAAGCATTCACATTGTCTATTATATGGTATCCTGTTTCCCTCTGGAGGATCTCCCTTCTACAAATCAGTATGTACCCCGCGTTGTTGGTGTGGAGTGGGAAGCTCTGTAAAAGGTCTTGCCTCTTCGAAATAGGTAGGTCTCCACGACGGGGTCGGCGAGGCCTGCCACACGGCAACCCGCGGGAGCAGCGACGAGAAGCTTCTTTTTGGGGTGTGATTGTGATGATTAGGAGACTTTCCTGTTCTGACAGGAGCTTATCAAGGCGATAATAATGGGCACGTGGACAGGAAGCAGATCCGTTTGTATTCGCAATCTCGCCATTGTGTTTGACGTTTGACATTATCAACATCTTGAAAGGATAATCCCGGTCTTTTATCCCGGTTTCCATAAGGGTTCCAGAAGGCGACCCACGCTTTTAGGGGTCGTGTCCACTACGTCAGAGTCCAAGGTCCAGGGTAGCTCTCGCAGATAAGCTCAAGCTCATGATGTGAATGGTTGATGGCCTTTGAGAATGATATTAGGAAGAAATGGAGTATATTCGGAAGCCAGCCTAACGGAGATTTAATCCTGTATCGATGGTATGGGTAGGAATCAAGTATTGAACGTTTGATGTGTGCATGGCTGAATTGTATCCACGTGAGGCATCTTAATTATGGTCGCAGCAAGTGAAAACCACACAGCCCACCTTTTCAACCACGCAAACCGTTAAGTCACATCCAGCAAGTTAAATCCATGGCAAGGCCCTCAAAGATATCTTCCGCAACCATTTAGATAATCGAATCCTTCTTTCGAGACTGCCATAATCACAGAGCAGGTGGACACACGTTCACGAAATGGTGAGGAGACCAGGCCCCAATCCTCGCAGCAATGCAACGCTCAATTCTACTAGTACAATGATATCAAACAAACTCCATGCCAATCTAACAGCTGGATAAACTTTTTACAACTTGGCCAAAATACCTTCCGAGTTGAGAAACGCGAGATGGCTTCTCGAAATGTCCTTGATCGTACGGCATCTAAGAAGTTGTCAGTCAATCTAACACCTAGCAAGATCAATGGCATCTTACCCTGCGAGCGCCATGGCAAGCTTGAACTCGTACATGAGGATCTTGAGAGCGAGCTCTACACCCTCTTGGCCGTTGTACTATACACATTATTAGTATTGGCGAGTCGCTTGCTTGTGAATTGGCACGTACTGCAAGGCCCCAGATGGGAATTCTTCCCACGAAGCAGTGACTAGCTCCCATGGCGAGCGCCTTGAAGATGTCGGTGCCTCGTCGGATGCCACCATCGACAGCGACGGGAATCTTGCCATTGGCTGCTATGACACATTCTCGGAGCGCGTCAAGGGTCGCAGGGACACCGTCCAGTTGTCTACCGCCGTGATTCGACACAATGACACCGTCAAGACCGTACTTGATGGCCAGCTGGACATCCTCGGCAGCGTACACACCCTTGATCCAGAGCTGGAGCTTGGTGTGTTGGCGCAGCCAGGGAATGGCCGTGTCCCAGTCGAGCGACGGGTCAAAGTCATGCTTGCTCTGCGTTAGATCCTCGCTGGATCCGCTGAGCTCACTCTTGCCATCGGAGAGAAGATTGGGCCAAGCCATGTCGTCGGGGAGGACAAAGTTGTTGCGGTATTCGTTTAATCGGCGACCGAGCATGGGAACATCGACGGAGAGGAAGATGGCCTTGTATCCGGAGGCTGTAGCGAGAATTGTTAGACGCGATTGGGATGCGCGCTCAATTGATCTTGGACTCACATTCAGCGCGTCGCAGCATCTGAAGTGTCGTCTCGCGATCGCGCAAAACACAGAGCTGCATCACATAAGGGTTTCCTGTTCCTTGAGCAGCGACATCTTCAAGAGACGCCGTCGCGTACGAAGAGAGACCCATGCAAATGCCAATGTTGGCGGCAGCTCGCGAAGTAGCAATCTCGCCATCAGGATGCGCCAGACGATGCATAGCAGCCGGACTGAAGCCTAGAGGCAGCGCCGTCTTGCATCCAAATATTTCGGACGAGATATCGACATTGTCAACATTGACGAGAATGCGTGGTCGGATCTTGTACCTGTTGTACGCTTCTTCATTGTCTCTCAATCTGCAGCATGCCAATTGTAAGCCGCGGCGCAAACACAAACACACAGAGGTAACAAATCATACGTAACCAGATCCATAGCACCTTCATTAAAGTAATCTATGGTTACACAGTCAGCATGGGTCCCGTCCGTCTGGCCTGTTCCTGGCCTGAGGATGCAGGGTGTAGCTACCCCGATACATCTTGGGGAGCTTCTTGCTGCCAAGGTCCTTGAGGTCGGCAATTGTGTGGACATGGGGATCCCACGAGACACCTCGGTTAGCCATTGTGAATGTATGATAGTATCCAAAGGGAATCTTGGTCTTGAAAAGTAGAAAGATATAGGAATTGACGACTTGAAAATGTCGAAAAGCGACAGTAGCAGCTCGAAGCCAGTCAAATAACTTTCATAGCTGACGAGAAATGATCTGGCCCCCTCATACCCCAGCTTGCCCATACTTGGGGAACATGCCTAAATCGACCAACAAACGCATCCATGTGATCAATTGGCAAAAGAAAGCCAGCAGTCTGGAAGCCTTATCTCGCCGGCGAGGCCTGCCTGTCTTGGAGGATGAGGCTAATGGATGCCCGCTTCGGCCGATTCAGACCGCGCCGCTTCGGATCTTTGGTAGGAAAGTGACAATCGGCAGCGGGCCAAGGTTTGTGGGGAAATGGGGGACTTCTTGTGCGGAGAATAACCGTTCAAGGCCGGTTCGGGCCTCCGACTCCGGATCCTGAGTTTTGACCATCACAAGGTCAACTCCGGACGTTTTGGAACAATCACGGCGGTTTGACTTGCCTTATTCGACAAATATGGCTTCGGAATTCAAGATGAAGAAAAAGAAGAATTGCTCTGCTTGAGAAACCAGAAAATGATAAAGGCATCCGATCTTACGACTTCTCGCTTCTTCAGACACCCCAGACAAGCTCAACCGTCAACCTCGTCGCAGCCATGAAGTCCGCACGAGCTATTCGACGCATCCCTCGGTCTCTAACACCCCGAGTCACCTCGCGGTCTGCCCACTCCATCTTCAACCGCCCTTCTCCAACTTCCCACGAACAAATCAAAGACCCCCTCCCCACACACAACTTCATCGGAAACAACTTTACCCCCTCGGCCGCAACAAAGTGGATTGATGTCCATGATCCTGCCACAAACAATGTCGTGACCCGTGTGCCAGAGTCTACAGACGAGGAGCTCCGCGCAGCTGTCAAAGCTGCACAGGATGCCTTTCCCGGCTGGAAGAACACGAGCATTCTGCGTCGCCAGCAGATCATGTTTGAGTTTACACGGCTAATCCGTCAGAACTGGGACCGCCTTGCCTCATCCATTACACTGGAGCAGGGCAAAACATTTGCTGATGCCCGCGGTGATGTTCTCCGTGGCCTTCAAGTTGCCGAGACGGCCTGCGGCATCACTACGCAAATCACTGGAGAGGTTTTGGAAGTTGCTAAGGATATGGAGACTCGTAATGTTCGAGAGCCTCTCGGCGTTGTTGCCGCCATCTGCCCTTTCAGTAAGTCCCCAAAACAGCAGGCACGCAACATCAGGAGATGCAAGCTGACTCTTATGCCTTTTAGATTTCCCTGCCATGATTCCACTGTGGTCCATCCCGATTGCGACCATCACCGGTAACACGCTCGTCCTCAAACCATCGGAACGCGACCCGGGCGCTGCCATGATCCTTGCTGAAATTGCAAAGGAGGCAGGTTTCCCTGAGGGAGTTGTCAACATCATCCACGGAACGCACCGTGCAGTCAACTTCATCATCGATGAGCCAGCCATCAAGGCTATCAGCTTTGTCGGAGGCAATGCCGCTGGAGAGTATATCTACTCCAGGGGTTCAGCCAACGGAAAGCGTGTTCAGGCCAACCTCGGAGCAAAGAACCATGCTGTCGTCCTCCCCGATTGTAATAAGAAGAGCACCATTAATGCCATCACTGGTGCTGCTTTTGGTGCCGCTGGTCAACGATGCATGGCTCTGAGCACCGTCGTTCTCGTCGGTCCAGACACCAAGTCATATGTAGACGACCTCGTCTCAGCAGCCAAGCAGCTCAAGACGGACGGAGGCTTTGAAGACGGTGCCGACCTCGGACCCGTCATTAGCCCAGAGTCCAAGTCGAGAATCGAATCATTGATTGCCTCAGCTGAAGAGGAGGGCGCACAGATTGTTCTCGACGGTCGCGGGTACGCTCCCGACAAGTACCCCTCGGGCAACTTCATCGCCCCAACCATCATCACAGGGGTAACCCCGAGCATGAAGTGCTACACCCAAGAGATCTTTGGACCCGTGCTGCTGGTTCTCGAGGCCCCTACCCTTGAGGCTGCCACAGACCTCATCAACCAGAACGAGTACGGCAACGGAGTAGCCATCTTCACCAACTCGGGCAACAAGGCCGCCTGGTTCCAGAAGAACATTGAAGCCGGTCAGGTCGGTGTCAACGTTCCTATTCCCGTGCCCTTGCCCATGTTCAGCTTCACCGGCAACAAGAAGAGTGTGGCGGGTGGCGGCACGAGCACCTTTTACGGAAAGCCCGGACTCAACTTTTACACCCAGACAAAGACCATCACGACTCTCTGGAGAGGTGAAGAGGAAGCGGACCACGGAAAGAGCGTCAACATGCCGACGCAGAGCTGAACAAATAGGGAAGAAAAAGGGGCGCAGGGATGGTAGGGGCGTTCGGAGGAGTGGATTTGGGCACAAACCGTTCAAGGCAGTTGGAGCGCAGATCGCGAGACATTTTGACGCGCAAGGAAGCTCAATAGAAGAATTCCACGCATAGACAAAATCAAAAAGAACCAATGCCAACAAGGATACCGTCGCACATCTTATCTTGCCTCTCGTTGGTGCCCTCATCGGGAGCGCTCCCGACATTGTCAGCCGTAGTCGGGTAATCAAACCGTCTCCCCCCTTTGCCTCAGTAACACGACCATAGACGGTGGAGAACTGGTGGAGACGGTTCCGACGCGGGAGAGTCCCCAACTCGTCAGAGAGTCGGCAAAGCTAACCCCGTCGCCCAGTGGAACTCCAACGTCATACCTCGGACACATTGCTACGTGTTTTTGTCTGGGATTCCTATTTTTCTTACGTACTGAGAGCAACGTCTCTCTGCTAGCAACGAGCCTGACTCGACTGACGTTTAGCAAGCTTTTGCCAATGCGGAACTCACATCTCCGCATGCTGCTAACAACCCATGAGCGTTCTCGCCCCGTGGAGTTTACCCCCAGCTTTTCTCCTCTCTACCCCATGAGTCCGTCGACTTACCCCATGGGGGAGCAGACGTGCCAATTCCAACTCGTGAAAAAGCGTGCTTTCTCCACCCTCCATCGTAGCATCTACTAACCCCGTAGAGATAAGCTCCGGGCTGTTCGCTATCGCTGACGCCGGTCGAGGGGGGGCGAGGTTTTTGAACCAAGGTTTGCAAGGAACCCACTCTCCCGGTCTAAACCCTCTAGGTTGGAATCATGACCCTGTCATAGCCTGTTTCCCTATCGTTTGGCCTGATACGACCCATGGAGGGGGGCGAGGAAGAGCTAACCTCCAGCGTTTGGCCTGGTCGAATCGTTGGCTTGGTCAGAGCGTTGCCGTCAATGTCAATCGCTATAAGTTGAGCCCACAATCCCCAGATCATCAAGTCTTGTTTGTGGATCAGTCTGTATTCAAGTCTTTCTCTCCTTCTCTCTCTATTCATCCTCCTTCTCTTGCACCTGTTCCGGTTGCATCTTGGTTTGGCCATCTCTATCTCTCAACTCCGGCGCCATGTCGCAGTACTCGAGCCCTCCCACGGAAAAGGACATGAAGCACGAGCAGGACGTCGAGTTCAACAATGGACTCACAACTGTGCCCTCTCAGACGGGCGAGGTCCACGATGATGTCTTTGGTGATATTACTGAAGAGGGCCCCAACTATCGTGCTGTAGGTAGATGCCAAGATGGTTGAGGCTCATAGACTAACACCTCATAGGTCGGTTGGATTGGCACCGTTGCCCTCATGATGAAGACCCAGGTCGGTCTTGGCGTCTTGTCTATCCCCGCCGTTTTCGACGTCCTTGGCATCGTTCCTGGTGTCATCTGCCTTATTATCATCGCCGGTATCACGACTTGGTCTGATTACATGGTTGGAGTTTTCAAGCGTCGCCACACCCAGGTGTACAGTATCGACGATGCGGGTGATTTGATGTTTGGCCGCATTGGTCGTGAGATTCTGGGAATAGCTTTCTGTCTTTGTAAGTGCTCTTGAAAGGATCGCATGGTTCAAACTAATGATTCCCAAGACTGGATCTTCGTCGCCGGTTCTGGTATGCTGGGTATCTCGATCGGTCTGAACGCTGTCTCGACTCATGGCGCCTGTACCGCTATCTTTGTTGCCGTTGCCGCTATTGTTGGATTCAGTCTCGCGAGTATTCGTACTCTTGGCCGTATCAGCTGGCTTGCTTGGATCGGTCTTGTCTGTATTCTTACAGCCAGTAGGTTTCCCGTGGCCCTGCATAGTTTCGTTTCTAATCATGAGCAGTCTTTACTGTCACCATCGCCGTTGGTATTCAGGATCGACCCGCTGCTGCGCCATCGACCGGACACTGGAAGTCTGACTACAAGGTCGTCAACAACCCTTCCTTCACCGAGGGAATTTCGGCCATTTCTTCCCTGGTCTTTGCCTACGCCGGTACTCCTGGTTTCTTCTCCATTGCCTCCGAGATGAAGAACCCAGCCCACTATACTCGATCCCTGATGATCTGCCAGGCTGGTGTTACCATCACCTATATCGTCATCGGCTGCGTCGTGTACCTGTACTGCGGTTCTTACGTTGCCTCGCCCGCTCTCGGCTCAGCTGGTCCTCTGATTAAGAAGATCGCCTACGGTCTTGCGCTTCCCGGTCTCATTGCTACTACGACTCTCGTCATCCATTTCGCCGCCAAGTACGCCTTTGTCCGTATCCTTCGAGGCTCCAAGCACCTGGCTTCCAACAGCCCTATTCACTGGGGTACTTGGCTCGGATGCACTTTCGTCACTTCTATCATTGCCTACGCCATTGCTAGCGGTATCCCTGTTTTCGGCGGTCTTGTCTCCCTCGTCGGTGCCCTCCTCGGCACGTTGATGTCTTTCCAGCCGATGGGATGCATGTGGCTTTACGACAACTGGGCTCCCGGCCGACGCGATCCCACTCTTCGATGGTATCTCATGGTTGCTTTCAGCGTCTTTGTCATCGTTTCCGGTACCTTCCTGATGATTGGTGGTACTTACGGATCCATTGTTAGCATTATTGATTCTTACAAGGAGTCTGGTGGTTCGTCTGCCTGGTCTTGTGCCGACAACTCCAACTCTGTTTGAGCCTGAGTAGAATGATATTTCAAGGAAGTAGAGTTAGCGTGGAGCATTTCAAGAGGGGCATTCTGCATTGCAGCATATAAATTCATAAAGAATAGATCTCATTTTGATCCTGATACATGTCTCGTCTCATAACACCTTCTTGCTACGCCCTTAAGTGTTGACAGTCGTGTTCTTTACTGATGTGTTTGATATTATAAAGTAGAATAAGCAGCGAGATCGCCATCCAGGACACTTCTGTCGCCTCGTTCATTGAAGTTGAACTGCCGTGCCGAGTCATGATATATTGTATGTCCTTCTTGGCGCCTGCATCTTGTCACACTTCATTCTCTCTCATTTTAATATGATTCTCAATCTTCTCTTCATGCAAACAGTTGCGTTGCCTCCCTTGATGAATTACAACAACCTGACCATCAGTGACCGCGACATTATTTTACGGATCAGCATCCGACAAAACCCCCAATGAGACGTCATGTTTCATGCCTCCCTGTACCGTTATTTAAAACTTTCCCAATCCGCTCTAGCTCCGAGATACCGGTTTCTATCGGGGCCGGAAGGTCCGATTTGGTACCCACACCTTATCACGTCACAATCTTCGGTCTTTGGATGTCCGGTTCAGGGTACAGTACAAAGTATCCATCCTGACGTCAGTCAGGGCAGGTCGATCAGCGGAGTGGAAAACTTTATTTTCAAGGCTTCATTAAACGACTCTGGCTGCATCGCTTTGCACGCTTCCTTCTTGACACGTTGGGCAATTCTGTTTTTATGACCAATGTGAAACTCACCGCCAAGAGATATCGAGCACTAGGGGGTGCTTACCAACCTCAGCTCTCCATATACCGATAAGACTCATGACAATCATATAAATCATGTATTTCTCCATACTGATGGACGTTCAGGCTGACTTGACCTCTTATTTACATTGAATGGGATAAGAGACCAAACATCTACTATATGTATTTGAGGGCTGGGTCATGCCCTAACGAGCATTCTCGATCTCTTCACTAGAGGCCCCAAAGTACTTATCCAGCTCACCCTCCAGCTCCGACCCTTCAATATGACGCATCTCTCTCGCCCTCTTGACTGGATTCACCTTGTCAAAGTGCGCACTAGCAAAGATGACGTCCAGTTCCTCGAGGCTCCGTCCCTTTGGCTCGGGGAAGAATAGCCAGACACATGGAATGATGGCCGCGTTAAAGACGGCAAACATGGCATATGTCCTATATCCGAGATTCGCAAAGGCAGGGGGCGTAATCATGACGATTAGAAAATTTGAAAGCCAGTTAGAACATGTCGATAGTGCGTTGGCTTGAATGCGGATGCGGAGGTTTGTGATTTCGGCGGGATAGAGCCAGGTCATTCCAAGCCAGCCTGGGGGGTTGTCAGCAGTGTTTAACTGTAACAGATTTGGAAGCTTACCGATGGCAAAGAATGAATTAAAGACAAAGAGGAAAACAGTCGCTGTCACGCCATATTTAGTCTCAAGCTGAGGTGCACCATTGTCTCCTGCTGTTCCGGTGGAGACTGTTCCTGCAAGAACCGCCATGGACGCCATCATTCCGAAAGCACCAAACAACATGAGCTTGCGTCGGCCAGTGCGTTCAATCAGAGGGAGAGCCACGAGCGAGGCAAGGAAATACTCTGTGCCGTTGAGAGCAGCCAGCAAGCGAGACATCTCGGGACCAAAGCCAAGAGAGTTTTCAAAGAGGAATGTGGCACTACAAGGCGTCAGCAAGGATCAAAACACCTCGAAAGTCCTTTAGCATACTAGTAAGTGACAAGATTGATTCCGCAAATCTGTTGAAAGAACTGAGCGGCAACCCCGAGCATGGTTCGTCGGAAGTTCTGAGAGGGACCATTGGTGAGGAGTTCCTTGTAACGGAACCCACCGCCTCGACTCTGCACTTCAAGAGCTTCTTGAATGGCCTTGATTTCTGTGATCACCTCGGGATCGTCAACTGGTTTGCCCAGAAGACGAGCAGTCACTTGGCGCGCCTCATCGACACGGCCTTGCATGGCAAGCCAACGAGGTGAATCGGGGAGGTAGAGCAGTCCGATCATGACGACAATTGTGAAGAATGATTGAAAGGAGACTGGGAATCGCCAACGAACAGATCCAGACAGAAAGTAGAACCCGTAATCTACCCAGTATGATATCATGATACCACCCGAGATGAGAGCACCTGAAAGCGTGATCAAGAAACCACGTTGATGAGGTCGAGCACACTCGGACTGCCATGTCGGGATAGCTATACATAGTCAGCAACTATAAAGACATGAGAGTGGGTGAGGGGTGCTTACTAGAAGTGACCATGCCGTTTCCAATGCCACCAACAATTCTGCCAGCAGAGAAGAGGCCGTACTCATGAGCAGAGGCTTGCATGATTGTTCCGATGATCATAATGAGACTTCCCCAGAACGTAGACGACTTTCGGCCCCATCTTTCTCCGTAGAAGAGAATAAGGACAGCTCCCAAGAAGCAACCAATTTGGTACACTGCCACAGCTGCTGCCTGAGTGTTGGGATCGCCAGTGCACTGGTTTGGGTCGGGTTGATTGTTCTCGGGGTAGTCAAGCCAGCAAAGTGGGTTTGAATCGTCCCTTGGTGTCATGAGAACCAGGTTCTTTTGAAAGTCATCCAAAGTAAGGAGGGCACTCAAAACACCTTGGTCGTATCCAAACATGAGGAAACCACATGACGCAATGATGCCGATGGCCCAGTTGAGTGTAGCACCCTCGAGATGCTTGCCGCCGACTTTCCATTCTGGTAGATTACCGAGTCTAGAGAAGAAACCAGTGATACCAGATTGATGTTTGGGCTTCTCATTGACTTGGCCGTCAATGGACGAGGGAGGGCTGGTCCCATTGTCTCTAGGCTGCTCTGATTTCCCAGACATGGTGGGCACGAGTATAAAGGGTAGGTAGATGAGATTGGTTGGGAAATCAGTCGCTATAGACCTGGGAGAAGCCGCGTCTTGTACTTGGCCCCGGAGCCGCCCAAAACTTCAACATCGTGGGGCGGAATGGGACTGCGGGAGAAAGGATGACTTGGCTGAAGTCATCGCAGACTGCTGACGGGTCGAGCCAAGCAGTCGAACCGTCCAATAACTACCAGGATATCCACAAAATTCTCCATCTAGAAGCCCGAAGAACACACGCTGTTGGTTCAGACTGCTATCTTGTAGGCCTCGGAGTGCCTGAAATGTTTGAATCTCGGACCACAAGCTTGGCAATCATCTTGGCCTTGATCCTTTGTGATGAAAAAGCGGCAACTGCGCAGAATTCGTTCTCCGCTAAACAGGCAGTAAAATGAATCAATTACATGATTCGACAAGACACCTGCAAATGACTAGGGGTTCAAGTATCATGGCGGTTCATGTGGGTAGTCCAACCAACGCCGAGACATACAATACGGCGCAATATCGGAATCACGAAGACCGGAATACCCGTATTGGAAGTCCGAGGCATGGTAAAACTGGGGATCGGGGTTCTTTGATAGAATCTTTTGTGCTTGGCGACATGGATAAGCTCCATTGAATGACGTTGGCCAAGTTTAAGCTTAAACTTGTGAGTTGACGATCCTTCTCCACCGAGGAGGCCAGTAATCAAGGCGAGACACTTCTTGGCAGTTTTCTCACTGAGGTAACAAGAGAGGGATCTTGAGACGAGTTATGCCCTTGAATAATCTCTAGAGCGGCCAGGTGTTGGCTCCTCAGCTTGGGCTTGTGTGCTAGTTAACCGTCAACTCGCGTCTGTTTGTTCTCTTGTATTCTTGCTTACTATGATTGCTCTTGGTTCTCACATGTGTTGCTCTTATTCTGAATCCAGGCCTTTGATTCATCTCAACCCGCACAAAGGATGCAGGCCACAGCTATAGGCTTTGAAACCTTGTCACCTAATCCCCTTGAGGGCTATCTTACCCGGCGTCTTCAAGAGTCAAGGTTGATGCCCTGCTTGGCGCTCCCATTATCAAACGAGTGTCACGCACTATGGGAAAGAACCCAGCTTAGGCAACACTTTAGAATCTCCTGGGCTTCCCAGGATACCTCTCACCCAGTACTCTGCCTTGAGTTGTAGGCTCCAGCACAAGGCCACCGCATTACCCAATGTTCTCTAAGGCAGAATGGTAAGTGGTGAAAGTATTGTCACTGACCTGTGTCTTGACTAGCCTTTGTCCATAGTCGTGACTGGCTTGGGGCCGAGGGGCACTTATGGGATAGTCCAAGCTAGGGGCAGCAAGGCGTTCCAAGTGCATATTAGAACGGGGCCAATAAAAGGTTGCGTATTTCTTGCATATGCCTCTGTGAGCAAATTTCCTAAGGAAGAACTCAATATCATTGGTACACACTCGACTGGAGGCATTGATCTTGGACAACCCGAGCTGTTACAATTTCGTGGTTGTAGAAACTATTTCAATTACCTATCAATTCATTTCATCATTAATATAACTTCAAGTATCTTTTAAATCTTCAGCACAGCCTTGCCAAAGTTCTTGCCCTCAAGCATTCCAATAAGTCCATCCGCGGCGCTGTCAATTCCCTCGGTGATGGAGAGCTTGGCCTTGACGCTGCCGTCCGCCAGCCACTTCTGCAGGTTCTCCTGGTGCTCCTTGGCATAAGCCGGGCCAAACTTGGGGTTGCCGACGAGGAAACCCTGCATGGTGATTTGCTTGGTGATGAGCTGCATGAGACCCTTGGTTCCGGTCTGTTGGCTGGCAGGGGTGTTGTATACGGAGATCTACAAAGCATGTTAGCATATTCAATACTTCTCTGGGGAAAATACGACTCACCATGCCGCAGACGGGAATTCTTCCAAGAAGATTCATGTTGGTGAGGGCTGCCTCGAGATGCTCTCCGCCGACGTTCTCAAAGTAAATGTCGATACCGTTGGGTGCGAGTCTGGGAAGAGCCTCCTTGGGGCTCTCCTTCTTGTAGTTGAAGGCAGCATCAAATCCAAGCTCCTTGGTGATGAAGTCGAGCTTCTCATCCGAACCGACGGAGCCGATAACTGTCAAGCCTTCCCGCTTGGCCACCTGGCCAACAATCTGACCCACAGCACCAGCAGCGGAGCTGATAAAGATGGTCTCACCCTTCTGGGGCTGGCCGATCTTGTGCAGACCAGCCCAAGCGGTGAGACCTGGCATTCCGAGAGGTCCCAGGAACAGGGCGAGGTCCAGGTTGTGGGGGTTGTTGATCTTTCTGGCTCTTGCCATGCTGTCCTTGGGCACGCGCGCATACTGGGCAATGGGCAGATAAGCCACGATGAGATCGCCCTCTGCGAAATCCGGGGTATCACTCTTGAGGACCTTTGAGACGGTGTCGTTTGTGATGGGCTTGTCAATCTCGAAAGCAGGAGAATAAGACTTGATGCTAGGGTCTCGCATCTTGCCTCGCAGATAAGGGTCGAAAGAGGCGTAGAGAATCTCGACAACTAGACCGCCCTCGGGGGCAGCCTCATTGAGATCGATAGGATGATCCTCAATGGCGAGGTGCTCCCCAGCCACGGGAAGCCCGGTTGGGATCTTCTTGAAGATGAGGGTCTTGTTCTGGGTCATTTTGGCTGACGATTGTGATAGTGACTGCTGCTTTTCAGAGTTGAATTGGATCCTTTGATAAAGAAAACCAACAAACAGCGGAGAGCTGCAGACCTTTTAAAGCAACCAAAGACCTACGTTGGTGGCGCGAGATGCCGAGGTTCGCTGGACCTGATTTGTAAGGCCCGGTTGCAAAGTCAGTGCATTGCTTGACTTTGACGGCCCACACAGCGGTGATACTTCCCAATGCGGTACGAGCAGAAATGACCTCATTGACTTTGATGTTTACCATGTTGCGTAATGATGCGATTTGGACAACTTATCGCGCATATCTAGCAACACCTTGTAGTATTCGAGAAGTCTACCAAGATATATAATGGAGTTTTGAGGTTGTAAGCACAAAGCATGTCAGATTGAGCAAACAGGTACGCGACAGGGGTACTCACCTAGCCAAGAGATACAGGGCATCAACCCGCCAAATGCAGGTCCAGTTATAGTGGCAGCTACACTGGAAGGATAGTGTCAATCCCAGCAAACAAAAGTGGGTGTATCGGAGCAACCGGCACAGTTTGCCTCGGCTCATAGCGGCGATCCCCTGTCCCAGTATTCAAGTTTGCAATTGCCAGAGCTGAATAGGGCCGACTATCACTGATTTCTCGTTTCTCAATATGAATTCTTTGTGGAACTAGGGACATGAAACTTCTAGAAACACAACCGTCTTCCAACGGTCTGTCTCAACGCCCAAACCGGAAATGAGCTCCGAGGACTCTAGAAGTAAAGAAAAATGATACGAGATCTATGCTGCAAATTTCATCAACCGCCAGCAAGAAAAAATCACCACTAGGTAGGCCCGCATTTGTTAAGACACTTGTGTGTCTTTCTATTATTAAGCATAACGTTGATATCTATCGAGTAGCTCCCTTTCGGGTATCTTAATAAAAGAGCCGCGATTCAATTCCAAGCACAAATTCTGGCCTGGTAGATAGCTGAACCTCGAAGTAATACAGGTACCCTTTGCTACACAAGCCTCGCGTATGTCACAAGGGGGACGCCGCAGGGACGCAGGTACTCAAGACACGGCGCTGATAGGCGATAGAAACAGTAGCAGTAGAAAGCGCAGAGGGCATATACAGAGTGTGTGTTAAGGTCTACTCGTAGAGGACAGCGCAATTGTTATCGGTACTAGAGAGAATCTCGTCGAGCTAAGAGCATAATTGAAAAGCCGAGACTTGAAACAGAGATACGGCAACGGACATGATTATCCTCCGTCCCTACTGAACAAAAACACTTGTTATACATAGAGAGCCTGTTGACATGACACTATAAGACACAGTTGTAAACATGATATTATAAACTCAATAGTAAAAGGAACTCGCATTAATCAATCGCTAAATCTCAGCACTCTATCGCCATCGCATCTATAGAAACAAAATTCAAATACCCTCCTCGCTTTTCATACCCGTTCCTCGTCTTTTCCAATAGCCCGCTTTTAAAATCCAAACCTAACCCTAAAGAATCTCGAGAAGAAGAACCCAGTATCACAAAACAAGCCTCCTTGCTTCAATCACTGTCCATACCATGTAGGGGGGGTCGTCCAGTGCCTCAGCATAGTATCAACGGCCGTTCTCCATTCCAACTCGAAGCATGACGCCAACTGCTCGACATCTTCTTGCGTCGGTAGTGTTTCTCCCCACATCTCTTGTTTTCCTGCCTCCAGGAGGGCATACAAGGGGATGAGTCCGTCGTCTCTTATCTTGACAAGGCAGAGCCACGCCGTGTTCCAGCTGCGGTTGCTGTTGGGATCACTCAGCACACGTAGGTGGGCGTCTTGCACAATGTCACCACAGAATGGATAGTTTGGGGTCAATCCGTGAAGTTCGATGAGGAATTGGTTGCTGGTGACATAATTGGCCCATGCTAGCGTCATGGGCTCCTGGAAAGCACGAGCATCGTCTTCGTCTTCGCATGAGGCGGCTATTCGCTCGATACGGCGGAGCTCGGTAAGGGTGTTGACCTGGCGGGATGTGAGAGAACGGATGAGCTCTCGCACAGGGGGCTAGATGGTTAGTTGAGGTCGATACGGTACGCGGGGGACGACTTACTCTCTGCCGTCGTGATTTCTTGCCAGAACGATGGGACGACATGATGAATACGAGAAATATTTAGAAGATGTAGTAGTATGTAGCGTTGTGGATAGCGCGCAATGTCTTTGTCTGCTCTTCACGACATAAATCGAGTGCTGAGGGTCTCAGTCGATGGGAAGTTTCGTATCCGTTATGTATACCAGCCATCACTGTCCACAACCATGCTGGGTCAAGAATATGGTGTGTGCAACGTATGATGCAGCTCAATGTTGTGCACCAGAAAAGAAAGGCCTGAGACATCAATAGAACCTGTCACCTCCTAAAGTCCAAAAGACATCAAGATGCACCGCGTCAAGGCGTTGACAGCCACGCCCGAACCCCGGCAGCTTGCGGGAGCTCAGACCTCTTTCACGAGCAATATCAACAGCTGAAGTTCGTGTTGGTGGGATGTGAAGAGTGGAAATACTTTTACCGGGAGGGTCCTGGGGCCGTGATTGGTCTGGTGACGGATGTTGTAATCGGGGAAAGGGACCAAGACCTTGAACAGCCACGATGTCGGCAAGGGGGTATCAGGGCAGCTTAGATTGCTCAGCCCGGATAGTGGATGGGTGTCAGGTACGGAGCTTCGGGTAGTGGGCGTTAAGCGCGAAGGCTGCTCCCGGCCTGACTGTATGGAGATGAGAAGCGCGTATGATGTGAGCTAGACGCGATACACAGACTTACACGGCGTCATCAGGGCTCCAGTAACGTTTCAGTCTATAGAGAAACATAACAAGGCTGAGCCAGTGAAGCCTCGATGAATTCCAAAGAATGAGAGAGCGCCGGGCGTTGGGAAACTGCCGAGGTTGAAAAGGGGGTCGCGTGTAGGTTCAGCCAAGCCAAGCTAACCACAGGATTCCAGAAATAAACACAACAAGTCTAAAGTGGTCTCTGATCCCTGATCTCCCAAGGCATACGGGCCAAAACTGGGGAAACGGTTCATAGCAAGAGGTGGTCTCCGGAAATGCCATGCCAAGAAGGGGATAGCCACCCACGATTTCGTCGGCAGGGGGAACCAGGGGATGGGATCTGAGCCGAAGAAATGTGGACCGACTGGAATTCCATGTGCTCGCTAGAATCAATAGAAATCAAGATACTGATTGGGTCTGCCGGAATGGTAAGCGGGTGAAGCGCGCGTCACTGAGCTTAGACAGCCACCACAGCCTCCGCCAGGACCACATCTAATACTCTGGGGCGCTGCACCGCGCGTAAAATAGACGCGTGGTTTGGCATCTGAGCTCGATCGTCATTCAATGCCCAGACGGGATGAATACGAGCCGATGGGCGGCCTCCTGTGGATGAGCAGCTGCGGCCCTGACATGCTGACTCGATCAGTTCAGCCCTACATTCAGGTTCACACTTTCAGACGCGGAAATAGTGGACAGGGGGGAAGAAAACAAAAAGATAGCATGTATAAGATATCAGCGCCCAAGGATGAAGTGAGCCGAGGGGTCCCAGGCTAGCTTGATCCATACCCAAGAAGCGGACCGAGCCTTGGTCGACGTGCCCAATGATGGGCAGAAGAAGATGGAATGGCCGGGGTCCTATTAAAAGATGCAAGGCGCGGAAAATTAATCAGCGGCGTTGAATCTATTGTTGGATCAGGATGACGGGCTGTGAACGGACGAATGAGTGGCTGTGCGGGCCCTGGCTAACCTTGCGGATGGGGTCCCGTGCAGGGGTTTTTGGTTGATGTGATGTGCACGCCATCCCGATTGAGAAATGGGAGAGACGATGATTAACTTTGTTTATGATTTTGAATTTCGGTTGTGAGTTCGGTTGTTGAAGATGCATGGGGTTAAGGGACTTGAGAGGAAGGATTCCAGGGCAGCATTCACAGATCAGGCAATACAGACTCCCCATGTACAAACAATGCATGTACACAGCCACCATGTCTTGCAGATAATCAAGTCATCTAGACTCCATTTGGAATCTCCATTCGAAGAACCTCATTCTCAACCGCCGAATCTTTTCCATTACATCAACAGTTGGATGATAAGCCAGATGGTTAGTGCACCAAACCCCCTGAAATTGACAACTCCACCGGATGACATCGAACCGTAGATGGCGCAGCCCACTCTCTCTCTCTCTCTCTCTCTAAAAATAACACTACGATCTTAGCCCTACTAAAATTCCGGACCCCGACACCTCCGAAGACCGGGGAACAATTCACTCTCAAAGAATCATTTAAACGCGATCGAGCGCCGCATTCTGTTGATCTTTGACTCACCTCGAATGTGGCACTAGCTTGAGTAAGATCCTGGTGCCTGCCGAGGCTGTTACTCGATCGACACGTAATCAAGCCTTTCGAGGTAGATAAGTAGCACAAGTCATGAGGTTGTAAGTTGGGCTACTTTGCTGATCTGGAGGTTTGTCTTCTTATCAGAATAGATTATTCGGCATATTAATAAGGAGCCATGGCTTATGCACTCTTAGCACCAAGTTCCATGCCACGAATCGCCGCGACGAGCTAATATCACTTCAACCGTGGGAGGGAAGTTTGAACACAGCTTTCACACCACCCGGTATGTTGCAACTTATTACTTGGATTCTATAGGCCGGTCGTGAAAGGCTTCATCAGCAGGCCAACTCCCACGGTTGGAAAAGCTCCCTCTTTGCGAAACACCCGCACGACATCCTCACCCCCGGCGCTCGTGGTGAAGCGATGGTCTAGTCCGACCCAGCGGGGCTCGGCAGAGGCGCCGACCGAAAAGCACAAACACAAGATCGGCCCACCAAGGGACCAAGCAGAAGGATGTAAGTCCATCTCATGTCAATGCCATGGGTGGATATTGCAGTTGCCATGATTGTCAAACAGCTTCATCTCTGGCAACTATTAGAACTACTCCCGCATTAGCCTCGATCGAAGAGGTTCGTTTTAGGATCTAACTCGCCATGTCTCAGCTCTATGAGGCCGACAACAGAGTACAAGGTTGGTCAGTCTGTGAGAGCATTACGTTGAGACAGAGAGCCTATTGCACCAATAAAGGGCGCATTCTCGACACGATGTTTGCATAATATCAATGCTGCAGAAACCCGTAACTGGCTAGATACACTAGCTATGGGACATATCTTGTAACAAGGCAGCTATCAAAGCTTGTTTGTACCCAGTCAGTACCCAATGAAGGATATCTCTCTAACTTGTTTACTTTGGCTACTTAATACTTTCTCTTACATAGAGCCAAACACATAAGTGAAGAATGGCATCGCAATAAGGTCCCCTCTAACTTCAGCCCATCTATACCCAACTCCTTGAGCCCCAACCCCGGTTATGCCCTCTCACCCACGTCAATTACCAGCTTATCAGCCCCAATGCTCAATTCCATAGGGCAGAAATGTTTCTCTTACCAACACTGAAACGTGCTTATGGTATCTTCCCAACTCTCTGGACCGGAACTGTTCCGTTGGGTGGAGACCCTGCGAACCCATGCTCCTCGGCATCCACTGTTACATCCCGCCCCATCATTTGGATACGGAAACTCTTGACGGCCAGAGTCAGAATCATAGCTTCACTTTTACGTAAAATAGCTGAGCCAAGGTCTGGAGAGGAGGGGAGGCCATGGGCTCGTTCCCCTGGGGTAACTGACTTGCCCATGGGGAAATCCCAACTACCCAGGGTCATGAGGGGAAAAGAAATACATCAGCTTTTTTCAGACATGCTTTTTGTGTTTCTTTTAACGGTTGCTGGTTTTGAGTGCATGCATGTACGCCACACAGCAAGCCTCACAGATTGAGTTAATGAAGGTGTGAGGCTCAAGCTATCAAAAGAGACTAAAGATACGGGCCGTCGATCGAAAGTCGCCCGTCTCAATGCAGCTGCTTCTTTAGGCTTCGGGGGATACAAGACCCTGACCTGGCTCACGAATGCGCGGTTTTTGTATGCTTTCACCCAAAGGCCACATCATCTTGCTCCCTGACAGTAACCTGATTGCTTGCCCCTATAACCGGCTTTCCTGTGCAGGCGCGCTGGCTTTCCCTTAGATGTTTGTCGACACTGAGGCCTTTGTCTGGCTCGAGCGTTTGTTACGTCAAGGGCGCAATCAACAACGGCCGGCACTCAACCTGGATCGACATGGGCTGTAGGTATCTTGTCACTGCTTGTTGAGGTTCATCTCTCTTCAACAGCAACCTCATCGATCAAAACTCCCCCCGTGGTCCCAGCATCAGAAACCGAAAAATCGATACTCTCAAGACTAAATACCCCATACGCAAAACATGGCCTCCGCAGAGAATGTCCCCACTGCGGGTATGACTGTGGGGAGGTTTTCATACTCCACGATATCACGGCTTCCTATGGGGAAGGTTTCGCCGGCCCCAAGAGCAAACACCCATCGCCAAGGGCGTGGCAATGTCAGACAACACCAGGCCATGTAATTCGAATAACTCATGGAATTTCCAGTGGAATTTCTAGAAGTATAAAGGTGATCGGGGGGCGCCGCTAGTTTGTCTTAGTTCTTTATCATGGTCTCAAGTGCCTCGAGTTCCTAGCAAAGCTCTACTTCACTTGTCCACACAAACTGAAATCTCTTCTTCAACTTGATGTGTTACATCTTTTTCTTCCAAGCACGAGGTTGCTAAGGGAAAACACAGCCAGCCTCTCCAACAACATCCCATCAGTTCCCCCTAAACACCAACAACATGACCGCCACGATGCCTTCCACCCTGGACGAAACCAACAACGCCATCGTCCCCTCGGCAGACAACGACCAAATCGACACCAAAAAGCAGAGCAGTGATGCCGAAAAGGGCCAAATGTCTGGAAATGACGAAGTCGACTTCAAGGCCGCCCCCCACGAGGAGGTTGCCGACAACATCTTTGGCGGCGAGGGAGGTGAGGGCTTCCGCAACATGGGACGCTGGGATACACTCTTTGCTTTGGTCACAAACCAGTTAGGTCTCGGAGTCCTCTCCTTGCCGTCTTGTCTCAAGATTCTCGGCATTGTTCCCGGACTCGTCGCCATCGTCTCGATTGGTGTCCTTACTTGGTACTCGGGCATCCTCCTCCACAAGTTCTACTGCAAACACCCCCATGTCGTTAACATGGTTGATATGGTTGCCGTTATGGGAGGTCGCCGCTGGGAAATCGTGGCAGCTATCGGAATCTTGGTCCAGCTCCTCATGACCTGCGCTTCATCTGCCATCACCCTCTCCGTCATCCTCAACACCATCAGCGAACATGCTATGTGTACCGTTGGGTTCATCGGCGTCGGTGCTCTGATCATCTGGCTCTTCTGTCTCCCTCGCACCATCAAATTCGTCTCTCAGAGCGGTGTCCCCTGCTTCCTCAGCATCATCATCGCGTCTCTCATCGTCATCATCAGCCTAGGCGTCAAGAACCCCACCAAGGCCCCTGAAGATTGGAAAGCCGATATTGTCATTGCAGCCTCGCCAGATTTCAAGCAAGTCTTCAACGCCTGCCTACGTGTCTTTTTTGCCTACGCAGGCAATGTTGCCTATTGCTCCTACATGGCCGAGATGAGAGACCCAGCCCGTGATTTCTCTTTTGGCCTTTCGTGGCTGTTCGTCGTGTCGATTGCTGTTTATTCTACTGTTGCAGTCGCCATCTATTGTCTAGCGGGCGAGTTCACCACGTCGCCGGCACTTGGCTCAGCTCCTATAATCTACGCCAAAGCAGCATATGGTGTGATCATCCCAGCAGTCCTGACTACAGGCCTCGCCAACGGTCATATCGGTATAAAGTACATCTACATTTCTGTTATGCGCAAGTTGAAGGCCACAAACGAGATTACTTCCTCCACGCTTAGATCCTGGGTCGTCTGGGTGTCGTCCGCCAGTGTCTTCTGGACCCTTTGCTTTATTCTTTCCAACGCAATCCCCATTTTCGATTCTATCCTCTCCATCAGTTCCTGTACAACATATGCTTGGACTGCCTGGGGTATCAGCGCCTGCTTCTGGTTCCATATGAATAAGGGTTCATACTTTGTGGACTTGAAGCAGATGGCCTTCTTCGCCCTGAATGTTGGTCTTATCGGTCTTACCCTCTTTATGAACAGCGTCGGGCTGTGGTCGGCCATTTCAGAACTTCTGGATAGTTTCAAGAGTGGTTCAGGAGTTCGGGGCTCCTTTGACTGTGGGAACAACGCCAGTTTCTAAGTCAATCCCAGCTGAGAGCCGTCCTGCTGCTGGCACTTGAAGACTCTTGGCAGCAGCCATAACTGAAGCCCGATGCTGTCTCCGCTTAGATTGTATCTAGATTGTCTCCGTCACCTTTGTATTTTGCATATAGATCTCCTCGCATATCAATACGGTATTTTTGTTGTCATTCTATGGATCGTAACGCTGAGCATTCAACCCGCGACCAGCAAGTTCCCATAACCACCGCGGCTGGTACTACACTCTGGGGGCTAATGGTTCAGTACATGTGTGATGATGAATGGATACCCGAATCGGTGGCCTGTGTATGTATTGGTCACCTGTATCATAACAGCGTCTATCATTGAGTGGCATTGTCTTGATGAAGCCGCTTTCACGCGTCGCTTCTTTATACTGATACCACCCCTCATGTACTCTCCTTCTCTTTACGCCTGGGCATTTTCTCAAGCCCAAAAGAATTTACCCGCCCATGTATATCGTGCCAAATGTAAATAATCTATCCAAGATACCGACTCGGCTGGAGGGAGAGGCTACCGTCAGGGCAATCAAGCTGACTCTGTCTCGGTAGAAGCATCCTCGGAGCCTACCCAATCGTCGCTCTCGAGGCCAGCGCCATGGATGAACAAGGAAGCGATCCAACCGCAGATGGCCAGGCCGCCAAACAAACTCCATGCCAGGGCCTCGCCTTTGGGATGGATGCGGGTTGACAGCGTGAACAGGGCACCAGACACAAAGGGCCCAATGCTGCGACCCAGGGCGGAAAGCGTCTGCGCCAGACCGTTCAGGCTTCCGAGACTCGCATGTGATGGGGCAGAGTTGGTAATCTATTTGCATGTTAGTCGAATTCGCCAGTCCAATAAAGAAGCCAACTTACCAATAGCATGACGCTCGACAGGCCACCCACAGCACAGAGGTTCTTGAGAATCAACACCACCCCAAGCTCCAGGTAAAGCCACAGCTTCCCAGATCCAACGCCAAACAGCGGCTTGTCGTCGGCGTACCCAACCCACGGCATCAATACCATGCTGACGCCGAGACCCAAGAGGGCAAACTGATATGTACCAAGATTCCCCATCCTGGTCTTGAATGGCTGAAAGAGGAAAGCTTGGAAGATGATGCTGGCCAGCCCAGCGACACTTAGGCTGACGCCAATCTTGCTGGGGAGAAGATCGCGACCAGCTGGTGGGGGAGTGGCAGCAAAGATGGGGTACAGGCTGTTGAAGGAGATGTTGGATAGTTGAAAGACGAGATACGTGCACAAGACAAGGATGGTGGTGCCTGTAAGCTCTTTCCACGTAGATCTCGCGGGATCTAGCTTGGTGTCTTGGTCGTCGTCGTCATCTTCTGCTTCATCGTCCGAATCATCAGAGTCGCCAGAGGATAACAGTGGTTGGGTATGCGATCGCGTACGAGGCCATCGTGCGCTCCAAGAGTGACGTCGTGGCGGCGGCTTTCGAGAGGGGAGCCATGACAAGATCTTCTGTACCCAAGCTGGCAGCTCGAAGTTGACCTGTGACTTGTCAAGAGTTTCCTCGAACCAGATTCCCACCACAATGACACTGCACGCAAGCAGCGCAGCCGCAAGAATGTTGGGCGCCAGATATGGAAACTCGTTTCCTACCTTGCCGACAAGAATGCCACCCAAGGCAGGCCCAGTGATACTACCCAGGGAATATATAACGGGCAAGTAGGTAAAGGCTCGGCTCTGGTTGGATCGATCGGTGACCTCGCCCAAAACCGTGGGGACGCAGGCGGCATTGCCATTCAACAATCCCATGGCGACATGGACCACCACAATCTGCCAGTACTGCTTGCAGAGTCCAAACACACAGAAGCAGCACATGAGCGCAAAGGTACCCATGATCAGGACAGGCTTCCTCCCAATCACGTCTGATGCGTATCCCCAGAGAAAATTTGTTGACAGCTGAGCCAATGCGAATGCGCTGGCCAGAATTCCGACATACAGACCTGCCTCAGCAGGAGGGATCCCTGGCATGGACACCACCATGTCAGGGAGGTATGGAGATATCGAGTTCAGGGCGGTCTGCTCGGCCAGTGACAGGAACGCCAGCAGAAGCAGCTGCCGAACAGGCAATGGCGTCTCATCGTTATCGTCTTCGGAGGCGGTAGAGCTCGCGTCGGACGGGGGAGATGGCTGCTCGAGGGGCGTCTTTGGTGGCGTCGTAGGAAAGGTCTGGTAGCGATGAGACTGTCGTCGCATTGCGCTCAGTGTAGGGATCGGCGCGCCGGCGTGGAATGAGCCCGACGAGGTAGTTCGACTGGCGGCGGTGGCTCTTATCGCGGGCGTGGCTCGTGAAGGCGACATGATGGGCAATGTCAAGAGCCTCTTGAGGCCCTGGAAAAGATTGTCGTAGAACGTCAGTCAAGCCTCTTCAAGCCTGTCACCTCGCGCTGGGATCCGGGCACCGGGAACGGCGAAAAGTGGTGACGTAGGGCGGGCAAGATTTACTCGACGGCGGGGCTGACGCGGGCCAGAAAGAGGACAGAGCTTGGACGAGACAAGGGCATTGCCGGAGGAGGGGGGAAGAGAAGGCAAGAGCTGGTCTGGCCTCTAAACCGTCGTTTGAGCGAGAATTGAGCGATTGAGGAGTAAGGATTGCAAGGGGAGGATTGTCGCAGATGGCCCCCATTTCGAATGCAAGCAAAAATGGAAGAGGTGCAGCTGATGCCGGCCGCGTGAGTCGCATTCCAGGTACGTACCTCGAAAGATCTTTGCTGGAGGGTACCTACGGCCCACTTCGGACTTGACACCCAATCAGAGGTGGTGATTGGCGAGGAACCGGACGGCGCGTTCCGCTGCTCGTGAGGCAAAAGCTTGGCCTTTGCTTGATCTTGGAGCAGCGAATCGAGTGTCTCTACAGGTTGTTTCAATCACGGATAAGAATTATTGGGCCAGCTGAGAGGATCATATCTGAATGTAGCTTCGAAACACGGTCAGTTTCATGCCTCATTTGAACTGCCCCAGAGCACCATTGAAACCGCAGGTTGGCACGTGCTCTAGGTTAGTTGGTGTCGAGTCGGAGATGATGACCTCACTGAATGAATGTTGTTGTGCCTTCCAATGTTATTGTAGTTTGCGTCACTACAAATATGGTGCTGTTATAGATCCATTCCAGTTACTCATCTCTTAGGTTTTGTGTCTCACAACGATTTACCATTGGCCGAGGCGACCTTTGAGCTTGGGTCTAACAACAAGAAGCCTGCGTCATCACTTGCGTTACAAGTGACGATAGTTTGGCCGTACCATTTCCCTATGATCATTGCCCACTCTAGCTGGTGTCTTTAAATCCCCTGCCCCGATTCCTTAACTACCACTCTTCCAAACGTGACACTCTTGAAATGAAAAGCACCATTCAAGGGTGCCGCTCCAGGAGACCTCAAACCACTCGTCCATGTCGGCGTCTAACTCGCACGTAGACAGTTCGATCTTGGCTATGTAGGAAAGTCCATTCTTGGTCTTTTTAAACCCGAGATGGAGGTTTCGAGAGTAATTCACCACGATAGCTGGGTCGAGACGATCAAGGCGCATGTGACCGAGGGATGCCTTGTTGCCGTCTGAGTAGTGTAGGAGCAGTCCGGTGATCATGGTCTCTCCTTTTACCGTTTGTCGACAGGGCACCACTTCCACGACGTCCTCGACCAGAGCACAGGACCAGTGAGGGTTATTGAGAAACTCAGGCTCGGGTGGGTGAGACAAAGGGGCCGAGGCAAGGACTGGAGTGGATGGAAAGCTCGGACTGGGAGTGTCAAAACCCAGTTCGCGGATGCAAAACGGCATCAGGGTGTCAAAAAAGAAGGGGGGGGGGGGGACGCGTTCGTTCACCAGGGAAAGCAAGGGGGTCCATTGATACTTATCTTCGTCCAAGGCCCATGTTTTATGGTGTCCAATGAAGAGCAGGCGCCCGCTATTCATCTCAAATGCCAGGGCTTTCTGATCGTTCGAGATACGGTTCCGCCGCACCCAGATGCGGTCGATGCGCTCGTCTTTCTTGATGGGCATATAGATCCAGGCTGCGTTCTCGGGGGTGGATTCATAGCACGAAAGGTCGTCGTCGAATCTGCGGTGGGTATGAAGCGCAAGGACGTCAAGGTCGCAACAGATGGAGTAACCGGTGATGTCGGGCTCGTTGTGTCGAAATAGTGACATCTGGCGCGGCTCTGTTGTTAAGCCGTGGGAGAAGAGGTATCGAAATAGGGCAAATTCGGGGTCTCGTGGGAGGGAGAAAGATGGTAAGCACCTTGTTGTTTTGCCTCGACCATGGTAGTTCTGATACGATAGATATCGCAGCTTAATACCCTTTGAACTCTGGTCAGCCACATTGCCATCAACTCCAAAGAGGGACATGTTACATCACTGTGAAAGTGCACTGAGGCACCTGGCTTGTAGACAGAGAATGACTTCCACCATACGCCAGGAACGTCGCTGACTGTGATGGGGTCGTTGGCCAATATCACCTGTCTGATGCCGGCATGGTCTTCAGCCACGTAGACCATCTCGGGCGGAACCCAGCTCTCGTCTGACACTGGCGCATTTCTGACAGATTGGAGATATCGCTGACCCTCAAACGTGGTATAGGTCTCCGTAATCGCTGTTGCAACAGAGACATTAGAGACGGCAACCTGATCACCAAGAGATTATGAGGTGTTCTTTGCTACAATAAACTCTTGAATGAGATGTCTGGCCACAGCTCTTCTCAGCTCTGGGCAGAGACGTCTGAAGCCCTGAAGCTAGCTCGTCTAGGAGCCAGCGACGTCGTGCTCTCTCAAGACGCGGCGATGGCTGGAACGACCAAGCGCTGAGCTGGAGGACACGGTCTAGAGGTGCGTCATCGACGATCCTCAGGCATGAGGGGTGACAACCAACGCCTTCTTCAAACATGCGAGCGCACTGGTCGAGGCCAGAGCAGGCAGGGTAAGCGTCGCCGGGTTGAGCGGCTTCTTCATCATTCGTGATTCTTGTCCACGGGTGGAATGGAAGCGGTCCCGATTCCTCGCCCTATTTCACTGCGAGCCCAATATTAGCGTCACAGGATGTGACCATAACGCTTATTCTATACTTACCAACAATAATGATGTCTTCACGGTGTAGTTTGAAGTTGCAGAGACCGCAACGCTCTGTTAACCTTGGAGTTGACATCTTCGGTGTCGGGGGGAAACGCCACAGAGAGGTTTAGCAACAAAAAAAAAAGAATGGAAACAATCCGACAAGAACCGAACTCGGAAGATTTTTGTCTCCGGGGTTCAAGCCCAGTGACTGGTCTGGGTGCTTTGGTTGCACACAGCAAACAGATGAAGGTCGGGGCAAACGGGTGTTGAGATGATGCAAGACAGTGAATCAGAGACGAAAGTGCGTCACCAGCAGAGGGTACCTCTATAGGTGCTCAAAATATGCATTGAATTGCATTGGATCTTTGTGCTATTAAAACTGCTTTAGAGAATTGTTCCTCGATGCATGAGTTGCGTGTAATTCAGCCTAGCTGTCTCGAAGCGCCATGACACTGGACCCCCATCAATTGACTATTGACAGGTAGCATACAGAGAGGCATCCATAGACGCCCATCATAGCCAAATTTCCCTATTATCGGCTTTCAGGTCAATGGGGCGCAGCCATATCCTACGTCTTGGGTCCAGATTTGGGAGGGAGTGCTTGGCCTCCAATGGAGAAAGGCTCAACGCTGGGCAGCAACGTCAAAAGCTCAATGGTAGCATCAATTCAGTAGCATTGGTTTGATAGGTCGAAATCATTACAGGAACGAGAAACAAATCAAGCAGAAGCGCCAGTCCATTATGTCTGGAGAAAACTTTTAAGGGTATGTGGCTTCCTTGGATAAGGACCAAGCAGAGCAATCCCCAGTATCTTCCCATGTGCACATCCATCACCCCAGTTGGCACTCAACAGAATGACTGTGAAAACCCACAGTTCTTAAGGATTTAAAAAAAAGTGCAACCAGTCGCGGAGAACATGTCCAGATGGGGCCACAACTCTACAAATGGTGCTTGGACAGCAGTCGAGATCTGGACGCCGTGGCAGGACTTCTCTACCGAGATGTTGTAAACGTAAACAAGAGATGTATTTAGATGAGACTTATCACAATCATGAAGAAAGACTTCTAAAGCCGTTCAAGTTCATATCGTAACGCTATCAATTGTAAAGCTTAGAAATATAATAAAGGCAAGCAGAGTTAAGGTTGCTCAAATCAACTCCAGTCTCCGTCGTATATACTCATGTTTTTGCGTATTCGTACAGTCATAATACAGATGCATCAAACCAATCCTACATCACAACAACTCCTAGCCATGCTCGATCAATAGCTTAATATCCGTGACCTAAATTATTCATCGTCAGTCCCGGTCTTTAGCAAGTCAACTCTGAATACTCACGTCCGAGGGATCGTCCCATCTTTGACATTTCCTTGGCCTGGTGCTCCTTGACCTTGGCCCTCCTCGAGTCCTCCTTCGCCTCAACCTCGAGCCTCTTGACGTGCTCCCTGGCCTCCCTCACGCTCAGTCTAGCCTCCTCTAGTGCGCGGTCCGCCTCGCGCTCCGCCATCTCGGCGTTACGCACACGCTCACGAGCTTCGAGGACTGCGGGGTCATGCTCGTTTCTGTTTCCATGGCCAAAGCTTCGAGTGATAAAGTTTCCTCCGCCAGTGCTGCGGCGGTGGGGGGAGCGCGAGGAAGATGAGGACCGGCGGGAGTGAGAGCCTGAGGAGTGACGGGATGCGCGACGAGGAGAGGGTTCACGGCGAGAGGAACCGAAAAGGCCGTGCTTGCGAGGGGGTTCTTCCCTGATGGGTTCGGGAGATGGTTCACGACGGGAGGATCCAAAGAGAGGCATGTTGATAGTACCGTGTAAGTTGTGAAGGTTGTGTAAGTGGTGGAGATGAGGGATGGGGTTGGTTGTCGACAATGTCTTGGAGTGACTTTTAATTCTTGTGGATGATGAGAAGAGAATGAAGCTTTTTCCAAGAGCTGGGCGGTCCTTGGCCTTTTTACACCCCTCGATCAGACACTCTCAATGCCATCAACCGCAAAGATCACCAACTATGAAACCTGCTTTTGCCCTGACGTTGAGATAACCCTTTGCGCTGTGACGTCAACCCAAGCATGTAGGGTAGGCCAGGGTTGTTCCCCAAGGGTCCGCCCAATCATGGCGCGTTGATGACACAATGAGGCGCCGGGGTAGGCATGGGGATAGCGTCACTTGTTTGGGGATGGGCGATCTTATGACGCACGAGGTGGTGTTGGAATGAGGATGTTGACGACATTGCGTCTGGGGGCGATGCTTTAAAATCAGTGAGTCGGTGGTGTTTATCGTCTTATGAGGGACCAACACCTTGCACGACGACGACATTGCGAGTAAAGGTTGCTATTAGTCTAGGTCCACCCTGGGATACCCTCCGGCCTTGAATTATGGCTGCTTGCTTTCCCTGGTATTTCTTGGGATCGGGGACGAGTGACACCAGTAACAAGCCTCACCTGGAGACGGCCAAACATTGACAATGAGGCCAGCACTCCTGCAAGCACTGCACAGCGCTAATTCCATCCATGGTCGTGTGTCGCGTCTCTCGCACTCGTCGACTGGTCATTCACCTTGAACACTTCGGTGAGCATCTCCATGCATGCCGGAATCACCTTGATCCGCTCCATCGGCATTGCCAACCAAGCATCTCGTGCTCGTCGTAATCAACGTGGCTGTGCGCCATGTAGCTCTTGGCCACATCATGGATCTTCTACACACTCTCATGTCCAGAACCTGGGTAAATCTCATTAAGAATTCGCTAACAAACAAAGAAGTGTAGTCAGACACCCAGCTGAGGATAGTGAAACAACAATAACAAGAAATGGGCGACATGGCAACAAATGGAATGTCGGGGGTAGTAGTAGAAGCAAAAAATGTAAATCTCCCAGCATTGCGCGCGTCTTCCAGCCCTGCTTTACTCCTCTTCGTGCTCTCATCTTGCAACCGTGACTCCTAGCAAAAAAAAAAAAAGGAGGTGTAGGAGACAAGGACCGAGGCAGAAACACCAACCGAAAATAACCCTATGTGCATATATGCCGCACTAGATATGTACAGAGAAGACCCCGTTGTGCGAGGGATGAGGATGAGTGAGATGAGTGAGAAACCGGGCCGAACGAAACAATGGATCCCCTGTTCTTTTGGAAATGGTCGGTCGGATGTCGTCGATCGCTCGTTTTCGTCGGTGGTCTGGCTCGTATTCGATGTAGATACTCGTCCGGTCTGACGAGCACGTTCGTATAGGTAGGTAGGTAGTTGTTGAAAAGCTCGGCCGTTTACATAACGGTGCACTTGCTCTCCTCGCGGTCCTTCTTGACGCTCAATGCCACTCGCGCGGCCTCGGTAAAGGCCTCGTTGACGCCCCGGTTCTTCATGGCTGAACACTCGAGATACCGGAGCGCGTTTATACGCCGTGCCACCTCGAGGCCTTGGTCGTAGTTGATCATGGGCCGCTTCTCCCTCGGCTCGCCGGACTCGCCCTCCTCCTCCTCGCCTTGTTCTCGGAGATCGCACTTGAGGGCGACCAGGACAAGCTTCACGCCGGGGCAGTTGTCGGCAATCTCGCCCACCCACTTGGACTCGACGTTTTCAAGTGAATCCTTGCTATCGACGGAGTAGCAAAGCATAATCAGATCCGTATCGTCTGGGGTGAGTCTGGTTAGCACGCGACGTGGATTGGTGGTTGACATGTGAGTTACCATAAGAGAGGGATCTTAACCGGTCGAATTCCTCCTGACCGGCTGTGTCCCAGAGCGAAAGCTCAATATGCACGTTGTCCACAAAGATGTCTGCGCGAAATGTTAGTCTGCAATCCTCGAAAGCACGGGCGAGTGCACCATATCATACCGTGGACGTAGTTCTCGAAGACGGTGGGTTCATAGACTGTTGGGAAATAACTGGCGCGACAAATAAGTTTCCCATCCCGCGATTCTTGACTCTTCAGACATACCCTCTCGTAAAGACATTCAGCAACGAGGTCTTTCCGCATGCACCATCGCCCCTAATCGACGCAGTTCAGGTCAGTGCAAGCCCAATGTCTGGGCTGGGCGGGGGATTCGACGCACAGCAGCACCAGCTTACGCTGGACGGTCTTGGAACCTCCGCAGAGAGAAGGCATCGTGGCGGCTCGGTCAAATCGCGTGTGGTGGAAGAGGGAGATTGGGTAAATTCGAGTGAGGAATCGCGATGGCGATCTTGAGTGATCTCGGTTCGTGCTCCCTTGAAACCCTGCTCACAGGTGGCGCGCTGATCAAGACTCGGGTCAGCAAGGTACGGGATAGTAATCGCATACGACTTGGCGGGTGTCAACGGACGCTGTCGGAGGGGATCGAGCTTGGGGGTCGAAAGTGAAGCTTTTCCGAGAAAAGGTGATTGTCGCAAACTGGCCAGATGGCACGTCGTTGGGCAGAGAGGGATAGAGAGTTGTTGGAGAGGGTAGAGGATCGATTTCAATCTCGGGCGACAAATTGGTAGCGCAAGAGAACGGATCAAGGACCGGCAGGGGCAGCGAGGACAGACGGGGATTAAGTCGACGGGGCAGGAAATGAGCCGCTGGGGGGGCAAAAGAGGGAGCGAGAGAAAAAGATGAAGTCAGAGGCCACACAGTCCCGTCAGTGGAGGGAATGGGATTGCGGCCGAGCAAGGAGATGGATCCCATTTCTGTCCATTGCTCGGTGGAGTTCCCCCTCCTGGGCGAGGAATCGGCTGTGGGGAACCTGATTGGCTGGCCGCCCAGATTTAGCTTCAATATTGGACCCAAGCCCGCTGTAACTCCAGCGTCCAGAGTCGGCCTGGAACACGCTCAAGGGGGGCCCGAGCAGGAGAGCACAGCCAGCTGGAGCACTGGAGCACTGGAGCCGTCAGCTGCTACAGAGTCGGGTCTCCCTCGGCGCCCCTGGCACGCCACTCAACGAGGTCCACTATTCCGGCCCTGACCTTTCCCGACGTGCTCTAGCCTCTCAATTAAACCGTTGCTTCTCCCTCGGCGCCGGCCCATGATCGCCCGGATATTGAGTGGTCCGTGACCGTCCTTTGGAGGGAGGTCCAATATCGAGGCCAAGATTGAGCAAGAGAAGAATCTAGATTCATCACCATCAAGCATGACCCAAGAACTTGATCGAAACGGCTCCTCCGTCGGTAAGAACGAGGGTGGAGATGTTCGGAAGCTTCGCGTCGAGTTGTGGCACCTCACCCACCATGTTGGCGATTCAGGTCGGGTTGCTGAATCGTCATTCAGTCGTGGCTTGGCCGCCTTCGTTTATATCCGCGCATTATCTTGCTTGACGTTAGTGCTCCCATCAACTGATGCAGTGCAGTACCAAGCGACGGGGCTTTCCAATCGATGTAGTCAGGCTAAGACATTGGCTGCCAAGAGCCCGAGTCTCTGGGTTCCGGATCAGAATCAACGCCATCTCCCGGTGATGCGACACTGTTCAGTCTTTGGAGTCGGGTGGATGCATCATTCATTATTCCATATGCCACTGTTGTCTCTCAACCTCAACCTCGCGCCACAGCTCCGAGGGAGATCTCTGTGCTAATAATTACCTCCAACAGAACCAAATATTAAACGCCGAAAGCCATGATTTGCAACCTTGACATATACCCGCTTAATCGTCGTCTCTCTGATATCCCCGTCGTGCTCCTCCCATACGCTCTGCCAAGCCCTTATTTCCTGCCTGCTGGTGAAGTCTATTGACGAATCCACGATCTCCCCCGCGCTCTCTCGCCTTGTCATCGGCTTCTCGAAGCGCCCGTTCTCGTTCTTCCAGCGCCACTAACCGCTTCTCGCGGTCTTCGTCAAGCTCTGAGGCTGCCGATTGCATCGCTGCCAACTTGCGCTGGCGCTCTTCCTCCTTGGCCTTGTCATCTTCCTCGTTGTGTCGTGGCTTCCTATCACGTGGCTCGCCGCCGTAGCTGCGCCGCGAGTCTCGTCGTCGATCATCGTCGTAGCGCCTGTCATCACGGCTTCGACGGTGGCGTCGAGAGGCTTCCTCATCCTCCGAGTCGTGTCTTCTTCGCGAACGTCGTTCTGGCGAGTGGTCATCTCGTTCTCTGCGTCGCCTGTGCCGATCTTCTCGGGAATCGTCGTGTCGTCGTGGGCTTCGTGATCGCGAGTAAGACCGTCTCCGCCTGTGGTGTTTGTCCTCTGAGTCGGCACTGCGATGGCGGTGTCTCCTGCGGTGTCGCTCGTGTCGTTCCTCTCTCCTCCTAGACTTGTCCTTCCTCTCGTCGTCAACCCCCATGGATGCAAGTAGTTGGCGTCGCTTGATCGGATCGTTCATCATCGCTTCGTACGCAGCTTGCTCCTGTCGCTTGATGGCTAGTAGAGGGTCGTCGCGGATCTTGGCGGCTGTGTCCCGTGCGGTGTTGGCATTTTGCAGTGCCATGAAACTCTCCTCTCCCGCCTGCTTCTCTAGCTTCTTGTGTTCGGTCCCCTTGATGAGGTTGTCGATTCTTCGCTTTCCAAGCAGGTACGCCTCCGTCTCCTCTGTTGTGCCAGTCTGTCCATCGTTGGGACCTTGATACATCCAGTCGACTCGATCGATGCGCTTCTTGCCTCCGGCGGCCTCAAGTTGTCGCTGAACCTCCTCCTTCGCGCGCTCCTCCTTGATTTCATTGATGCGCTGTTGGGTGCGCTTGCGCTCGGCAAGGGCCTTTTGTTCCTCCTCGTAGACGGCCTGTTGGTTGCGCCTCAGCGCAGGGTGGAAAGACTTTTTCAAGTTGAGATCGCCACCTCCCATGATGGGCAAATTTGCTGGGATAAGTAGCGGGCAATATGAGTTGAACGAAAAGCGACAGAGCGACAGAGAATACAAATGGATGGCGAAAAGATGGAAGGGTTGATGAAGAGTGTTTGGGTTCCTCCCTCAGGCAGTAGGTGGCGATCAGGTTTGAGTCAGCCACCCGAGTGTCCCCAGCCACACAAAAAACTTATCGCGCTTATCGGATCGGCTCTTATCAGCTCTTATCTTATCTCCAATCTTCAAGATGCCCCCAAGCAAGGTAACCAGCTCGAGCGCCTGGCATCATAAGACAGGAACTTGAGGCTGAAGTAGTAGATGTTGGGGTTACTTGACGGCTTCCAAGAGCCTTTGGAAGATTGAAAAGAATTAGCCCCCTAAGACTGCGTGTCCTCGGTCTTGACTCTTGAGCTGTGGGAGCGTAATCTTGGCCAAGTCTGTCCTGCCACTGTGACCATCCGTTGAAGCGATGGCCATGATTGCCAGGTACATACCTAGGGGTATCCTCATGCTCTTCATACGTCTTAGAGACTGGTGAGCTTGTACCTTTCTGTTATGGGGAGAGGCGTCACCTCGTCAAGCCCCTCAAACCCATCACTACTCAATCAAATGGCAGGCGAGTCCTGCAATCAATTTCGTCGTCACGTTGGAGATGCAGGTATTCCGATCAGCGTTAGATGGTATTGTACAGTCATGTCTCGTCCGCCTCCTGTCGCGGGCTGAGGTGTTGTCTTTCCCAAGCCAAGACTCCCCCGATGCCAGCACATAGTCATACATTGCTCTCCTCCACGATATTCAATTTCCACAGACCAGTTCTCTTACCAACTGGCCCTCTTCACACCAGGAATGTTGCCAGCCATGGCCTCCATTCGAAAGTTGTACTGCAAGTGTCAGCCTCAGCGTCTGGCGTCGTGGCCTCGGTTCGGCGCGTACCCTGGTCATCTTGAAGTCGCTCAATACACCACGGCCTTGGCCACCCATGATGCATCGATTTCGGATCTGAGTCGGTCGGGTATAGCAGTGCATCTGCGTTAACTGGAGCTGAGCCTCGGCGCGGACTCGGGGGGGAAGTGTGGTGTTGCGGATGATATAACGGAGGGCTTGCCTAAGCACCGTGTTAGCAAATGACTCAAATCGAGGTATGAGGAGGGAAGAGGCGGTGCCGCCCGCTGAAAGGGCCGTGCAAAACGTGAGGGCTTCGGGAGGGTGGGAAGAGTTTGCGCACCTCTCAGTCTCGTGTTGCTCAAACACCTTGCGTTTTGTATGATCACGCAGAGTTCGGACGTTGACGAAGCAGCCCAGGTCGAGCTTCTTCGCGCGGAACATCGACATGCTGGGCAATTGGGACGGGCAATGCGGATTGCTGCTTGCTTGGAGATGTTGCGCTCAGGGAAAGCTGGAGTTGAAGCCGGTTTTCGGTATTGCCGAAGAAAGCCCGGCGGTCCCCCGCCAGCAGCTGGGGATGGAGGCGTCACGTGGTTGAAAATTGATCGCGATCAACCACCGAACTGAATGAGATACGGTACTCTGGTGTGTTTTTTGAAATATAATTATGAATTTATTTAATCTGGAAATAGAAGAGTATTTGCCTTTGGGCAAAACGAGCTTTCAATTTTCCTTTACGCTTGGATAGTCCGGACTTATGCTTGCCTCCCTGTGATGGTGATTGATTCACAAATTGTGTATGAAAACCAGTTGCCACCATGTCCAACTTTATACCATATGAACCAACATTTTCATATATCTTTGTATCCAGACATGTGCACAGAGATACAAGATAATTCCAGATAATGAACTTGGAATTGTTTTCACTGTCTAATGCCCTGTCTCGATCGGCAATCAATTGACCGTCCCTGATCTTGTCTCGGTATAGGGTAGTCCGGGCCGTGGTTCCGAAACCGTCCTGAGGATGTGGGGTCAAGGTCAAGGGGTAGGTATGGAAACGGGACGCGTGGGAAATAAAAACGGTACTTGGGTTGTCTCACAAATTCGCGGGGGATCAAGGTACCGATTTCCAGTTCATGGTGGTGCTGCACCAATCGTGAGGCCTGCGCTGGCCCCACACCTCCTGACACACCAAGAGGTGGATGGCTTCGGAATGTGACGTGACGCAACACAACACAACAGGGGGTGGAGTCTGGAGATAAAGACAATGCTGATCACGCTTGGAGACTGAGAGCAAGGACATCATTCCTTCAAGGTCCTATAAATGACCAGTCTTTCTTTTTTCATCCTTGTAGTAAAACAGTGTCTTGGATCCTCCCCGACATCACCGTGGTCTTTCTTGTGATTTCGACGTGCTGAATGAGAGGGGAAACCGCCCTCCATGGATCCTAGCAGGGAGAACCTCCTCAAGCCAGGCGGGCGCTCGTCTTTTGACGGGAGCTCCGATGACTACTCCGACATTGATGCGACAGACTATCTCGACAAGAATCTCGTTCCGTTTCAAGAGGCGCCGCCGACTTATGTCCCTCCCCGACGAGTGAAGCCTACTGGTCTCTTCCGCCCGTGCCGTGCCTCACCCAAACGATGCTGCCTGACCATTGTCGGTGTTGTTCTGGCTGTCTGGATTGTCATTTCAGCTCTTGGCGCCTTTGCTTGGAAGAAGATCAAAGCACCACCGACTTTTGGACAGTCTCCGCCATGGTACCCAAGCCCCAAGGGTGGCTCCTCCAAGAACTGGGAGAAGAGTTACAGCTTGGCCGCCCAGCTCGTTGGAAAGATGACGTTGGCTGAGAAGGTCAATATCACTACTGGAACAGGATGGAGTATGGGCTTGGCTGTGGGAAACACAGGCGCCGCGGTCCATGCTGGATTTCCTTCGCTGGCGCTTCAGGATGGTCCTCTGGGAATCCGCTTTGCCGACAACGCGACAGCTTGGCCTGCTGGTGTTACTGTTGGAGCTACGTGGAACAGGGAGCTGATGTATGAGCGCGGCAAGGCTCATGCATTGGAAGCAAAGGGAAAGGGCGTCAATGTCATATTGGGCCCTGCTATCGGTCCCCTCGGAAGGATGCCCGCCGGTGGACGTAATTGGGAGGGATTTGGCCCTGACCCCTACCTGCAAGGCATTGCCGGCGCACAAACTATTCGAGGTATTCAAGACCAAGGCATCATGGCCACGATCAAGCACTTTATTGGCAATGAGCAGGAGCATTTCCGTCAGTCTTGGGAGTGGGGTCTCCCCAACTCCATGTCGTCCAACATTGACGACCGGACTCTGCATGAGATCTACGCTTGGCCATTTGCGGATGCCGTAAAGGCTGGAGTCGCGAGCGTCATGTGCTCATACAACATGGTCAACAACTCGTACGCTTGCCAGAACTCGAAGCTGCTCAACGGCATCCTCAAGGACGAGATGGGCTTTCAGGGATTCGTCATGTCGGACTGGCTGGCCCAACGATCTGGCGTGGCCAGTGCTTTGGCCGGGTTGGACATGTCGATGCCTGGAGACGGATTGAAATGGCAGGATGGCGATTCCCTATGGGGCCCTCGCCTTACTCAGGCTGTTCTAAATGGATCTTTGCCGGTGGATCGACTGAATGACATGGCACTCCGAATTGTTGCTTCCTTCTATCAGCTCGGGCAGGACAAGCACGAGAACAAGGGCCCCAACTTCTCATCGTGGACCTACGATAAGATGGGGATCCTGGCCCCCGGGAGCCCTTCGCCTCAGGAAAAGCAAGTGGTGAACCAGTTTGTCAATGTCCAAGATAACCACGCCGAACTCGCTCGGCAGATTGCCATCGAGGGAACTGTCCTGCTCAAGAACGACGGAGCTCTTCCTCTGACTCGCGACGGGGCCTTGAACAGCACAGAGTCTGACAAGGGACCTGGAAAGATCAAGATTGGGATTTTCGGCGAGGATGCTGGCCCTGGAAAAGGACCCAACAGCTGCCCCGACCGAGGGTGCAACGATGGCACGCTTGGCTCCGGCTGGGGCAGTGGCTCAGCTGATTTCCCGTTCTTGATCACTCCGATTGAGGCTCTACGAAGAGAGTTCAACAAGGACAAGGTCGAGGTGAGCGAGTTTTTGTCGAACAAGGTCAAGGATGCCAAGAAGGCAACGGAACAGGACGTTTGCTTGGTGTTTGCAAACTCGGACTCGGGTGAGGGATACCTCGGCTGGAACGGCGTGCACGGCGATCGAAACGATCTATTCCTGCAGAAGGGAGGCGACGCACTCGTCACCGAAGTTGCCAATCACTGCGGTGGCGGAACTGGCACGACGATTGTGGTGATTCATGCCGTTGGTCCTGTCGTCGTGGAGAAATGGATCAACCACCCGCGAATCAAGGGCCTTTTGGCAGCCAACCTGCCCGGCGAGGAGAGCGGGAATGCCATCGCAAGTATCCTTTTTGGCGACGAGAGCCCCAGCGGAAAGCTCCCGTACACCATCGGCAAGACCCTTGCGGACTACGGAGAAGGTGGCCAGGTGTTGTATCTGCCCAACGGAGTCGTTCCTCAGCAGGACTTTGGTGAGGGTCTGTACATTGACTACCGACACTTTGATAAGCACGACATCGAGCCTCGATACGAGTTTGGATTTGGACTTTCGTACACTTCTTTCGAGTACAAGGATCTGAAGGTCAACCGGGATGTAGTAGTATCTCACCTCCCAGCGCTGCGACCATCGCAGCCTAGCGCAGAGCCTCTAAAACTGGGCGATGAGATTCCCGATGTTAAGGAGGGTCTTTGGCCGAAGGGTATCCGTAGGCTCGAGAAATGGATCTATCCATACATCGAGTCAGCGGACGACATCAAGCTTGGCGACTATCCTTACCCGGAGGGCTATGATGTCGAGCAACCTCCCTCACCAGCCGGAGGCGAAGAAGGTGGCAACCCTGATCTCTGGACACCCGTGGTGACAGTCTCTATGGTCGTCACTAATAGCGGCTCTGTCGATGGCAAGGCTGTGCCGCAGCTTTACCTGTCGTACCCCGACAGTTCCAAGGTCGACCACCCCGTCCGTGTTCTGCGCGGGTTCGACAAGGTGTTTTTGAAAAAGGGAGAGAGCAAGACGGTCAAGTTCAAGCTCACCAGGAGGGACTTGAGTTATTGGGACGTGGAGGAGCAGAACTGGCGGGTGACGGGTGGCGGAGAATTCACTATCGCTGTGGGAGAAAGCTCGCGGGATTTGAAGTTGACGGGAACTTTTTCTGTCGAAGAGCCATCTTAGTCACTCGGGTTCATCGAGACAGGAGATTGGCTTTGAGGGAGCTGCTGTAGCAGATCTGGGTCTGAGATGATTGTGCTTGTGGCTAGGTTGCGTACATGACATCTGCTCACAAACGTTTGACGTTGCGGTCGTTCTTTGTCCTTCCATATTTCCCATGCTCCCACAACCAGCCACTAGCAGAACAAAACGCTGATCCGCCATTCTCCTTTGTTCCTCATGATACCTATTCACCACCGACTCTTCCATTACAATCATCACAACCTTGCTAATGCTTCCTCTTGCGTCCTGGCGGAGCGGGCATCTCGGGAACGAAGCTCTTTAGTTCAGAGAGTCGGAACCCACCGTCTGCCTCGTTGATCTCCTTGACAGCTGGACGAGGAACCGGGCGGCTCCAGTCGCCATCACGCAGGGCAAGTCTGTTGATGTCGCAAGGGGGCGAAGACATGGTGCCGGCGTTATTTCCACTCACAAAAGCCCCCTTGGCGCGTTCACGGGCTGCGAAAGCGCTCATTCCGTTGTCGACGTCGAAGGTGATGCCGCCGTTAGGGAGGGGCGCGCAGGTATTGTTTGTCCTAGGCATGGCCCTATTGATGAAGGGAAACCCAGTGGCAGTTCCATCAGGATGTTGGAGAGTCTTGAGTCGTAGGTCCTCGTCGTCTCTGAGAAAATGTTCGTGGGATTCGATCGGACGACCAGTGTGAGGAGGGAGAGGACGGCCCGTGTAGGCTTGTTTCTGGGGATCGCGGCTTGGGTTTGGTCGATGAGGATAAGTCTGAGTGGTGTAGGACGCAGCAGAAGCTCGGCGAGGAGCTGAGAACGTGGTAGCGGTTGCTTGAGGGTGAGGGGAGTAGGTGTAGATGCTTGGGTCTGACACTCGACTCTTGCGGGAGCGATGGCTTCCCTTGGACTTTCGGAGCGAATCACGCTTCGTCATGATGGACCGTTTTTGTGGAAAGAATGCGCTATGATGGAGAGAAAGGCACTTGAACAATTTACACGACCTGTCATGGTTGGTAGGTCTTCATCATGGTGGAGGGGGCGTCTGCCCGCTTCGGTTCTGCCAGTGGCCGGCACTGTCAACGCCTTCACCACGTAAACAAACGCATGAGTTGCTCGTAGCAACTGCAGTCCAAAACAATCTTGTTGAGTTTGGTTTGAACTGTTATTCTCTCATCTTCAGGAGCGCACGCGAGTTGAGCATTCTTCCAACGCCACTATAATCACCCACGCACCCACGCACTCGTCTCGGTCATGCCCATCTTTTCCAACCAGACCCGGGTCCCCCCTCACTACAACTTCGACTCACCCGCCCACCCCGGCGAAAGGTTTCCTGTTCGATGGATTGACAACGAGCCTGACGCTAGCAAGCGCCGCGAGTACATAAGGGCCTACTGCGAGTGGATGAGCCCCAATGAGATGCACCGGTATGGCGAGCTGCGCGATTACGCTGACAGGGCGATCACGCTGGCTTTGAAGAAGGCTCAGTGGAAGGAGGTTCCAGGCAAATTCTTTGCATACATGAGTGACATGATCACTTGGAAATGCTTTTGTACGTAGTCCTTTGGACTCGAATCGTCTCTATTGCTGACCTCTGTGCGTACCACAGTTGAGCGATCTCGCCCCAATGAGCCTGAGTGGCCGTGGAAGAAACTCCTTTGCCCTGACCCATCTGATGTGGTCATGTCTCATTGCTATGACAGACTTCGACTGGAGGACGACTCTGCCCTGGAGCCTCCTCACCCTGTTCCCGCGCCCGCGCCCGTCCCCGAGCTTGTTCTTGAGCCTGTTGCCCAGCCCGAGCCTGCTGCCCGATCTTTCCTGCAGGTGGCTATCCCCGAGCTACTTTCTCCTCGAAGCACTCTCTTGACCCGGAAACAAGAGTTGGAAGAGCTCTATAACGGGATTGACGACATCAGGGCCACGTCGGGCCTGACCGTCCCGTTCAAAGCGGCCCAGATCTTTGACAGAGTCCAGGGACATCTCCTCAAGGAGATGAATGAGTGTGGAGTAACCTACACCGAGAAGAGATTCACGACGCCTCCTATGAACCCAGTCCCGCTGGATGATTTCGAGCTTGATCAACTCAAGCATAACAAGGCACGGAAGAAGCACCAGGAGTCGACGCTCAATCTCCTTTCTCCCCCGAAGGACCTAAGCCATACGCGAAAGGAGAATAGGGCTTATCGTAACAGATCGGTGAGCACTGGTGCCGAGAGAAGCCTCTTCGTTGCGGACGATGAAGGCATAAACGCAAGTCACATGCAACCCCTCGGTCCCAAGCGCCTTCGTTCCGACATGCCCACGCCAGAACCCAATGCCGCCCTGGGGCAAGAGCACCATCCCATGGCTGGCTTCATGAAGACTCTGTACGCACTTTCCAAGCATTTGCGCCTTGATGTGGAGGGTGAGGTCGGAATCATGACGTTGATCGGCCTCTTGATGCCCGACCGTGCGGACGGAGCTCAGTCCAGACGGCTTCATGACCTGGCCAACCGGGACACGGAGTGGATCTGCTTTAAGACATTGCTCGAGAATGATCTTACTGGTTGTTCGACCGAGGAGCTTGAACGCACTGGGTGTGCCAAGCATGACGGAGACTGCCACAACTTCCTCAGACTCGTCTCGCTCGGGCATCGGGGCCGAGAGATGCAATTCAAGACTATCCGCCATGAGTCCAACTAGCCTCCCCGTCGCCAGAACCATGTAACGATTTGAGGCTGTCGCTTGTGGCCTTTCAGCATCTGCAGTCGTTTTGAGCTCGTTCTCCCAACACCATTCTTTGTACCCCAGTGGCACTACAAAACCCCGCCTCCGTCTATGCGGCATCATCACGATGCCTTGCACCTTCTTGTTTCCTTTTTTTGTTCTCACTTGAGAATTCTGAACACTGTGTCTTGCTCTCTCTTTATGTATTCTGATGTGGATTGGATGTTCGAGTATGGTTGAGGGTTAGGCATTGTGGTCTTTGCGAGGGTTGGGTTGAGTTGATGACTGACGATATGATTGGCTTTGCATGTACGAGAACTGGGTTGATGAGGAATCAGAGCATAGCTTGTTTCTTAGTAGATGTAAAAGACTCTGCATGGACTTCTTAAAGGCTTTGACTATACTGCTGTGTTGTCTGTTGTGTTGAATGGAGAACGCCGGGATCGAGGCTCTATTAGCCAGTGTCACCCTCACCGCGGGCTCTTCACCGCAGCTGGTTCACCCACACCGTACACAAACCTGTGAGTAAGAGTAAGAAAGAGATGCCTCTGATCGTCAACGGCGTCAAATCACCTACTCACTGGCTTCGTCCTGCAACGAATCAGTGCATGAACGACTTCACAGTTGAGGATGGCTTGGTCAACCACTTAGTCATGGGCTGGTGCACGCTTTTGAAGGCTTAGAGGTATAAAAGAGATCAAAGTCTAGAGTGTTCACTTCTGTACAACATATATCCTATAATACTTCGACAGACACCCAATCTAACTCTTCCCACTCACCAAGCAGGCAACCTTGCAGGCAACCTTAACACCACATCGACTTGGCAAGCAGTGTTGTAGCGAAAGCACAATCTCTCACATCACAAAGCATCAGTTCGACCAGATTACTCAAGATGCCCTCCGAGACTACCAGTCAAGTCCGTAGGGACCACACACGCTGGGAATGCACCCGCCCGACTCCAACGGGTACCTGTGGAATGGTCAATGACATGACGCAGAGTACATGTGAAGGCCCGACCTGCGACTCTCGGCGTCAAGTCGGCGATTTCGCGCTCAACAATTCTAGTGAGCAGATTGGCAAACTTTCCTCAGTAGATGATCAAGGGACTGAGAGTTGGACGTATAACGAGAGGCTCGTTAATGGCACTCATTGAGTTGGTCAGTAAAATTAGAAGCAAGCTCGGCTGGATACAGGCAATGGGAATGTCGGCCAAGTCTATGGTTCAAGGCAAGATGACTAACAGAATATAGAGGAAGCTAGTCCTTATTATGTAAATAGATACACACGATGAAAACCCATCGGAACCGAACGTATATGTAAATCTCGTCATACTCATTAAATTGCTAGGACTCGAGGAAGACCCAACATTGACCGTCTTGAAGCAATCTCTATATATGCTGGACAAGCTCCATCTATATGCATCGTACACAACATAAGTAACTCAGTAGACGTAGCGGAAGCTCAGGTTCTCCTTATCCGTAAGATCATCCCAAGCGCGCGCCGTGGCATCGACACTCGCCTCGGCAATGCCCGCAGCGGCCATCTCATCGCGGCGGCGGTTCTCACGGCGCAGGTACCATCGCAGAGCGAGGATGACAATGACCAGAAGACTGTAGCAGCCCAGATGGGTGGCAAAGGCGATGAAGTAGCGGGGGCCGTCGTGGGAGAGGAAAACTTGGGGGCCGATGGCGTTACCGGCGGCCCAGATGATGAAGTTGACTGCGACAACGACTGTCTTCTTGGTCTGACCGGCGGTGTTTCGCGAGATCATGGAGAGACCGAGAGTCTGGGCGGACCAGAAGGAGAGGGTGATGTAGTAGCAGATGAGGAGGCCGACGTGCTGGGCAAAGGTCCGGTTGGGGATGGTCATGAGGAGGATGGTACCAACGAAGGACCTGGGGCTGTCAGTATAGTCAAGGGGAGGGCAAAGAAGGGTAGACCCACGGGACGCAGAAGCCGAGCATAACCAGAAGGTTCTGATTGGTCTTCTTGACAAGCCAAGCCGATGACAGCAGCACAATGATGATATAGAAGCCCAGGACCATGGCAAGCAGCTGAGTCTCGAGTGTGCTGAACCCGAAGCTCTTGATGATGATGTTGGCAAAGGCACCGAGACCAGACGTAGGAATGGTGGTGCACAGAGAAATGAGTGCGTAGCCGTAGGTCTGAGGGTCCTTGAGACCCTCGAGGAACTGCTCCTTTTTGAACTTTTTGTTCTGGATACCCGTCTGGTTGTCGCGGACGCGCTCAACCATCTCGTGCTTCTCCTGCTCGGTCCAGCACTTGGCGCGCATGGGAGAGTCAGGCATCCACCAAAGAACGAAGAAGCCAAAGATGACCGAGATGACACCGTACGAGAGGAAGAGCCACTGCCATGACCTGAGGGGGCCCCTCTTGATGAGGGAGAAGCAGTAGGCGAGGAGGCCACCGACGATCTGCTGGGCTCCATTCATCATGTACCTATTGCGGCTGGTTAGCTTTTAAGTGGTTCATGGTCTTCGAGGGGACTCACCAGTAGGTGACACGAGAGGCCTGCTCCTCACGACGGTACCAGATGGCAGACAGGATGACGAAGCATGGTTGGCATGCCGATTCAAAGATACCCAGGAGAGTTCGCACAATAACCAGGCTAGTGAAGTTCTTGCAGGCAGCATGACAGGCAAGAGTAGCACCCCAAGCAACGATGCAGAAGCTCAGGTATTTGGCAATGGGAACGCGGGAGATGAGCCAATTCTGGGGGTATTCGACGACGAGGATCGCGAGGTAGATACATGTAGTGAGCCACGAGAACTATTATTAAAGCCAATGGTCAGCATTGGTTAAGACGGGGTCGATCGGGATGACTACGTTTTGGCTGATGGTCCCGTCTGGGTTCTCTAGGCCAGTGTCGGCCGTGAGACCCATGATGGAGGCAAACGAGAGAGTGCCCTTGTCAATGGCCTGTAGGAAGTAGGTGCAGATCATGACGAGAAGGACTCGCTTGTCAATCATCTTTCGCAGCTGGGCGCTACGCTCGGGGCTGATGTCGATACGGACATCAGAGACATACTGGGCAAGCTCCTTGTCAACTCGCTCAGAGTGCTGAGTGGGCTTCTCAAGGTCTTCGACCTCGTCGAGGGACTGCTTGCGCTGGACTTGGTCGGCGGACTCCATAGTGTGACAAGAAGGGGGGCAATGTGAGGGGAGGGCGTGGTGGTTGTCTTGGCCTTGGGGAAATTCCTTGGCCAAGAGATGGGCTGTAGAGCTTTTTTATCTGCTCGAGAGTCGGACTGACGGGTTTTACAATCCTGGGGTCTGGAGTGAGAGGAGGCGAGCGAATGGGCTTCCCCAGGTGCCACCCCGTCTGACTCGGTGCGGAGATGGCTTGAGCTTCCCCATATCCCCCGGACGCCCCAGTCTTGGGTCTCCAGACGAGTGAGACCGCTAAAGCCCAGAGAGGAGGGCCCCACGGGGCGAGTCGTGCCTCGCTTGGGTTTGGACCGAATGCCCGAATGGCCCTCTGGCATGCTCGGTTATGCGGCAGAGCCTGCTTGAGGTTTGACCCCGACTCTTTCATCTCCAACTGTTCATGCTGGTTGGCCTGAAGATGTGGTTCTCAGGAGAGGAGGGTCCACTGAGTTGGGACCGAAAAGTGAGAAGGACCAGGATCTCCGCTTGAGGGATAATACCAGTGGTCTGTGGACGGGGAAAGGTGAGCTGTGTGGGTTGGAGAGAGCGGAATGCAACCCTGCGTGTCAGGGGGGTGCTCGATCATCATCGTCATCAGACGTGGCATGATTTGTGAAAAGGGAAAGCCATGCTTCTGAGGGCAGTTTGTTCTGAAAAGGATTTCGGTGCATGGTGGCGAGTTGGCATGGGTACTCCAATGCTGATGCCTGGGTGTTTTTGTGTTCCCCTGTCGAGAAATTGGGGAAGTGAAGTGATGGCACAAGTTACTCCGCATGATCCCTGTCTGTCAGTCATGGTGTGTCCGTCATGAGTTGACGTAGAAGGGAGGAGTAGGGTAGTCTCTGTATCTGATTTCTTGAGGCCATTACGAAGCCCATTGACCGACAAAGAGAATAAGGTTACGGCTCTGTGGATTATGTATTGTACCCGTAATGAGAATGGCAGTCCCACAGTCAAACATTAGCGCCAAGTCTTCTCTCTTTGCCTCGTTGCAAACAATTGCCGATCCAGCATCCAGGTTCGGAAACCTCGGTCTTTTCTTTCACCATGTTTCCCCCAACTCGTTATGGCTTCATCATAGCTCTTTACCATTACCCTTCTTGGACGCTCACTTAGGCCTGAGTCTCCGCCCCCATCCTGAAGCGCCCCCAGACCCCCACCCCCACAGAACCAAGTTTCTTTCCAGAGTGCGGAGAGGGTGTGGAGTGACGTTTCCGGCCTCTCATAGGACGGCGTGACTTGACCGAAGCTCAGGGCTCGGTCTGCTTCGGACCGAAGTTGTGGGTTGATGGGTCTTCGCGGGGAAGCTTAGATGGCCACTCAGAGTCCAAATGGCATGAGAGAGCGGGAGCCGTTGGCGCGGCTGTGGGCATCCTGGTCGACTTGCCTCACTATTAAGATGCTTACCGCCTTCCCCCCGTGTTGATCCCGTTGTTCCCATGTTTCGTTCCATTGTTGAGTGACCAGGCGAGTGTTTGGGAAAAAAGCGCTCAGGCAACACAACATCACGCACAGGATTATTACGGAGAGATAGAGGCTCCCTCCGAATTATCGCGCCATACTACTAGGCTCTCTCTCTTTACTTTACCCCTCTTCTTCACACACTCCCTCATCTCATCATGCCTTCCCACATGCACGGCGTTGCGGCGGAAGACGTACACAAGCAGATCCGTCTTCTCATCCATGAGCTCGTCAACATCAAGGACACAACCGGAGAGTTCTTGCTAAAACTCGACGATGGCCGCATCATCGACACCAAGGGCTGGAACGACTGGGAGTGGACGCACGGCATCGGCCTGTACGGCATTTGGAAGTACTACGAGATGACGGGAGAAGACGAGTGGCTCAAGATCATCGAGGACTGGTTCCAGGCCCGCTTCAAGGAGGGCCACAAGGGCAAGAATATCAACACCATGGCTGTCTTCCTAACCCTGGCCTTTGTCTATGAGAAGACTGGTAACCCGACATACCTGCCCTGGCTCGATAGCTGGGCCGAGTGGGCATACCACGACCTCCCACGCACCAGACACGGCGGCATGCAGCACATTACCTACCTTGAGGTCAACGACCAGCAGCTCTGGGATGACACCCTCATGATGACGGTGATGCCGCTGGCCAAGATTGGTCTGGTCCTCAATAGGCCGCATTACGTCGCCGAGGCCAAGAAGCAGTTCCTTCTTCACATCCAGTACCTGTTTGACACAAAGACGGGACTTTTCTTCCACGGCTGGACTTTCAAGGATGGTGGTCACAATTTTGCCGATGCACGATGGGCGCGCGGTAACAGCTGGGTCACTATTGTCATCCCCGAGTTCCTGGAGCTGGTCGGACTCAAGACTGACGATCCTCTCGGCTCGCACCTCATCAACACCCTCGAGAGTCAGTGTGAGGCTCTCGCCAAGCTGCAGGTCCCCAACGGCTTGTGGCGCACACTCCTGGACGTCTCAGAGGAGGAAGGCTCGTACGTCGAGGCCAGTGCTACTGCGGGTTTTGCATACGGAATGCTCAAGGCTGAGCGACGGCGGTACGTGGGCAAGCAATACTCTGAGGTGGCAGTCAAGGCGATCAAGGCTGTGCTGGAAAACATTAGCCCGGAGGGAGAGTTGCTCAACACGTCATTTGGCACGGGTATGGGCCATGACTTGCAGCATTATAAGGATATCCCACGGACGAGCATGCCGTACGGACAGGCTATGGCTATGATGGCGCTGGTTGAGTTCTTGCGGGTGTTTGTGTAAGGTAGTTTTGACGATCTGACGATCTGACGATGTGATGATGGGTTGGTACCTGAGCTGAACCGCATGGAAGGATAGGCTCTGGATGAGGTAGTTTATGTAGAAGCATCTTGAAGTGTTCGAGGTGCCGGTCACAATGGAACATGTTTGGCGTTTAACCTGTTTATGCACAATTCTCTTGATGCCTGCATTATCTTTGTTCTCAACAGAGGCCCCAGACTATTAAAACGCTCCAACTTCACCTGAGGCAGCTCCCGACCCGAACGTGTTCTCTCGGCTCTCTTTGTGTTGAGTTGGCGTGTATCTTTAGGTTCTTTCAGATAGTGTGCTTGAATCTGCAAGTCTTACTGGTGAATATTTGCTTCGCTAGCAACCTTATGAGATGCAGCTTGTCATAGAGATACCCTATTTAATTCAGACATGATGATCTGAGAGGAATGTGCTGCCTGGGCGGATCGAGATAATGCTACGATAGCTATACACCATGACGTGGCCACTGTGGCCTAGTCATGTGTAATTTTAATTCTTAATATTACCTAACCTGTTACGTACGTGCTTGATATGTAACTGTCGTACGTACTTCAAGTGTGGCGCAGGCGATCCTTCTACGTAGGATGGATCAATGCGTGAGATCTAATTAACACAAGGGACCGTCGCCAAGAGAGCTATTTTATATAACTAGCCGTACGAAAAGGTCAGATTCCTCAAAGACAGCCAAGTTCACCCAGACATGCATCTTCTCACACTGTCCCTACTCTTTGGAGCAGCCCAGGCTCTCCTTGTTCCCTCTCCTCCAGGCTCTTACGATGTCGCTGTCAAGCACATTGAGCTCGTCGACCCGAACCGCATAGACCCCTTTGCGCCGGAGGCCAACACCAAGCGCCGCATTATGGCGTCGGTATATCTCCCTATCGATGCTCAGTACAGATGCAAGGTCCAAGTGGTGCCATACATGCCGCCTCTGACGGCGAGCGTCTTTGAAAATGTGGGTGAGTCCTTGGGCGTGCCGCAGGGCTTATTTGGAGAGTTCGAAATGGAGTTCTGCAATATTGAGGGGCTCAATTTGGACGGGGACTATAAGGAGAGGAAGAAGTTTCCTGTGGCGGTGTTCTCGCCGGGGTTCCAGGGCACGAGGTTTGTATATGGTGCGCTCGCGAGGTCATTGGCCAGTCTGGGGCATATCATTGTGACGCTCGACCATACATATGAAACCTCTGTCGTTGAGTTTCCCGACGGGAGTGCCGCATATGCAGCCTTGGGTAATGGGACATTAACTTTAAAGCAGCTGGAAGTAAGTCCATGCCTAGCCTGAAGCAATCATTCTCAGTAGATAAATGAGTCCAACATTGGCTAATATGACCAGGTCCGTACGGCCGACGCATCCTTCCTCATATCCCAGCTCTCCAATACGACCGTCACAAACTCCATTTTTGCCAACTTCCCAGGCACCTTTAATCCCCACAAAGTCGTCGTCTACGGACACTCGTTTGGTGGAGCCACAGCCGCCGCAACCGCGCAGCATGACCCAAATGTCATCGGAGGGCTTAACTTTGACGGCTCGATCTACGGACCCGTGAGCCAGGAGGGTTTTAAAGATAAACCGTTCATTCTGGTCGGGAGGAACTATTCAGCACCGGTGCCTGAGTGGGATAAGTTCTATAGCAAGGTGGACGCTGCCAAGATGGAACTGGCGGTGAGGGACACGCAGCACTATGCCTTTATGGACCTGCCGTTGCTGCTGACAGTGCACCAGGTTCCGCCTGAGTTGCAGCCCACAGTGGACGAGGTATTTGGAGAGTTGGATGGAAGGATGGTCGAAAAGGTAGTAAATGAGGTCATGGTTGGATTGTCGAAGCTGCTGTTTGAGAACAAAACAAAGCCGCTTGAAAATGTGGACAGGAGCCCTGATATTGAGATTTTGCGAAGCGACCTACGTATGGGAAAGTAGATTGTGGAAGACATAGTTGACTTGTAGGGATACGAAAGAAGCTTTAATAATTACTCTCAAACATTTGCTATTTACTTGTTGCATTTTCTGGGTTCTATGTAGGTATTGGAAGACTGTTGTGGAAGTTTGATTTCTTAAACTGTAAACACTGGAAAGAACAGTTCCAGGATAGTTCATAGCGTATCTAAGGTTATGGCTCTGATCTCTAATAAGGGAATCACTGGTTTTGTAGTATTGGGTTTTAATACTGCCGTGTGTCCTTAAGTGTGTTCTTTGATTATGTGGCTGACAGCGATGTCATTGAAAAACTAGAAAAGGGAATCACAGATTAAAGAAAAGTTTACTAACTCAAGTGGAAGTTATACTAATAACAGGCGAGGGTAAAGTAGACGTCAATAGCATTTTATTTATGTTCCAATCCAAGACAGCCCAAGGACCGTCGTAGCTATACTGCAGCTATATTTTACTATGTGAAAGAATGTCTCGAAGAGAATATTTTTAGATCACCGTTAAGCAACCATGCTGCCATCCAAAGCTTGGACTCTCACCATAGCAAGGGCAGTGGGTATGAGTCGGCATAAAGGATGGAAGCAAGAATAAAAACAGGGGGTAGAAAAGGCAAAGCAGTAAGGCAGATTTAAAAAGGACCGTGGTGTTGGAATCCATCCATCCCGGTGCATCGAAACCCAGCACTTTTACCCATAAGGCAAACATTCAAAGTGCTGAGCTCACCCAATTCTCATGGGTGAAAGTCATTAGTAGTCTTATGACACGTTAGCAACTGTCATGTCTTAAGAAGCTGTGAGTTTCTTACCTCCGTCCTTGTCCTTGTCCTTGCCGCCACCGTTGCCGTAGCCGGGGTTGCCATAGCCAGGGTTGCCGTAGCCGGGCTTGTCGTGGGTCTTGCGAGGATACTCGGTCACGGTCTTTGTGACGGTGATGGTCTTGGTCTTGGTGATCGCGGGCTGCGTCACAGTGACAGTCTTGTGCTTGTACACGGTCTCGGTCTTGGTCACTGGGGGCTTGGTGATAGTGACGGGAGGCTTGGTCACGGTAACCGGAGGCTTGGTCACAGTGACGGGAGGCTGGGTGACGGTGATGGTCTTGGTGACCGGGGGCTTGTGCTTGTAGACCGTTTCGGTCTTGGTGACGGCGGGCTGAGTCACTGTCAAGGTCTTGGTCTTGGTGACAGGAGGCTGGGGGTAGTTTTTCGTGACAGTGACGGTGGCCGTCACGGTCTTGGTGTTTCCATAGCCATAGCCATAGTCGCCGGGGGCGGCAAAGGCCAGTGGTGCGGAGAGAAGAGGCACGAGGAGAGTGAAGACCTTCATTTTGTGGGATGAAGCGAAAGGCTTGGGTGTGTGAGGTAAAGAGTGGTTTGCTGAAAAGATTGGTGTGTGAGGATGAGTCTGAGAGTTAACCTTGAGGGAGAGGATAAGAGGATACTTATAGAGAAACTCTGCTTGTTCTCTCTATGCCCCTTGGAGATGTTTACCAGCCAGAAGTAATGACGAGATGAGAAGGCTGGAAGACGCATCCAGACCTCAGCCGCACGTTGCTCACAGAGTCTTGACTGTTGGCCACGCTTTACCCACGTAAAACCCGGGCGATGATCATCCCAGTCAGGTTACACATGCTCGACCCAATACCCACTCGCGGGACAAATAAGGCTTCTCCAAGGTCAGCCATAAGCTCGTATCTGCTGGAGAGCCCGTGTTAATGCAGGACGGCAACCTCTTTTGCTGCAGGACGGGAGCAGGCTGGCAACCACTATTGATGCGGGACGGCAGGCCAACACTCAGTGACAACACTCACCGTTTTGGAAGGCCGTTGGGATTTAGTTTATATTCAGCGCTACCTTGATGATATGTCAGCTTGACATGCACCTCGCAAGTAGATGTGGTTAGGGATGGTAGCACCTTTGGCTGAGATGTGCCTGAACTCGGCTGACGAGCCGATTGCGTGATAACGTGGTGTCGCAACATTGACGTCGGGACATGCTTTCCTCATTTTTTTTACTCACATTGAGCCTCGGTATCAGTGTGTGAGTATAGATATGGTTTAAACGGTCTCTTGTTAGTGTGTTTAATGATCCTTTCATGTGCGTGAGAGGGAAGTGGACTGGTCAACGACTGCACACTGAGCATTATTTACAGTACAGTATGCCTTGTTATCCAAGGAACACCTTACAAGACCAGGCTCCGGAACCCAAATTGATCACCATTCACATTCTCCCAGTCCGTCACTTCACCTGACAGCCGTGTTTCCCAAACCGTTCGCCTCGCAGACGCTGTCAGCTTCCACGGGGATCACGTTTTGCGGGGAGTCAAGAGCCTCATGGACAGGGGTACCAAGACAACACGGCAAATAACACAAAAACAGGCATTTTATGCAGATCCTCTACTACTTTTTGACCGGCAATTGGGCTCCCCGTCTGTGCCGCTGCAGGTCGAGACTTGGGTCCTGCGGGGGCCTCAAAAAGTTATGCAGTCGTAGAGGCAATGGAAATTGCGCAATCGCTGGGGCACACCCATCAGGGCAGATCAGCCCAGCTGAAAGAGGCCAGGCACAGGATGATTGCATACATTATTGAAGCATCATGACTTTATGCTGCTTAACCGACCTGACCGTGAGATGGTATCGTGGCCGGTCTGACTGCGTTTGAGCCAGCCTTTGGCTATGATCTCAGATGCGGTCTTGATTGCGAATCGGGTGGCGTTACGAGTATTCAAAAATAGCCTGACTTGTTGTCCACGGCAGGTTTGTCTGTCACAGCTGAGCCCTTTCTTGTACCGCTGTGTTGCCCGTATTAACAAGGCCGAGAAGGCCGTTGTGCAACGTTGATGTTGGGCCCGGCCAGCACGCCATGCCCTCTGCCCACTCCCAGCTTCTGACTGGCCGAGTGTTTACGGTGGAGGTGCAACTTGCAGCCCCGACTTCCTATCTGTCTCCCCCGCGGATCTAATGATAGGGCTCTGATGACCGCTACTATTTTGATCCTCGGAGCCAGCGGCTGATTTTACCGTGTCGATCCATATGCCGACCCGTCTTGCCCCTGGCCCGTTTTTGAAACTTTTGAGACGGTTGGGTCCTCTAGTGCTTATTTTGGTCGCGTCATAATGCAGGGACTGATGCCGTGGTCTCGACATTGACCAACCGATAGGGGTATCTTATCTCCTACTGCCCACCGACTTTCGATTAGGTGAGACCTGCAGCTCTCGAGAAATTGTCAACCCTGCCGTCTCCGGACAGCTGGATCAGTGAGGAGAATCTCTGCTAGGGCCACTCAACAAAAGTAAAACACGGCTCGCATTGCCATCCTTGACATTTCAGCTCTCGCAAACAGGTCCGTTATGGTCGCGGTCAAGGCCGTGACCAGCTGTTCAGTCAAGTGCATGACTCCCGGTCCATGTTTCTTTGAAACAAATGAATGGGTCACCTGATTCCTACCGATTCCTCCTGATGCTGACGTCAACGAGGTATTTCTGGCCACTGGTGCACCTGTGTTGGGTGCTGTTGGTTGTTCTTGGCCATTTAAGCTTCAGTTGAATTATTCGCTGGCTGGTTGTTGATTAGAGATCAACTTGTCTCAATTGAGTTCTGAATTAGAGGTCTGCTCGTCAATGATACATGGCCGTTGTTAACGAGCCTGCATCCTTTCTCATAGAGTCATTGAGATTATTGACCGCAGTGGCAAAGATGATTTTTTTTAATATAACAGCGCCGTGAAACCGATGTCGTAAAACACCATGATCCATGACACATAAACAGTTTAAGATAGATGGGATAGTACTGTGCGTTCCAAGTGTCGGGCCATGGTATTGGGGTCTTGGTCCGCTTCCGCGAACCCTATAAATAGCATTTTTAAAAAGTCAACTTACTCACCGAACATGTACTATTCAGGCTAGACCTGAGATTAAGTAAGAGGAGGTAGCTTTATTACCAAGTATCTAAACTACAGAAAAGAGAAGAGACTTTCCTTAACAAGCCCTTTCAACAACGTCTTCAAGGCGTTTCACCAATGAAAGAGAACGACAGTCCTAGACTGTGACAAACCTTTCAACCCATAGCTCTAACTACCCAAGATTTTCGCCTTGCCCTCTAACACTTATCAACGGTGACAATGACATTGTGGTTGAGGCTACTAAACTGCTGGCCCCAAACCACCCAGTCATCTATGGGCCGACATCCGCAGTCATAGCACACGGGGTGTCCGAACCAGCACGTGGCCTTGACATGACGCTCGCACTTGTAGACGGCAATCTGAGCCAGGTTGGCAAGGTTATTGCACTTCTCGCCAACGTGGTAGTTATTATCGTTGCACCACCAGATGCCCGCATTGTTAGAGCATGAGATGCGCACGCAAGATCGAGCGTTGACACCGCAGGTCCGGCTGCCGATGGAGCGGAGGTAACCGATTTCACGGGCAATCTGGTCACGATTCGCTTCGCCTCCGCCCCAGTAGCCGATCTTGCCGGCGCGGCAGAAGTGGTGAGTCTGGAGATGGAAGTCAGCAGGTCAGTGGTAGAAGAACCAAGGCAAATTTACCGCCTGAGCACGAGCCTCGAGAACCAGGTCTCGCTTGGTCTCTTCGGGCTCTACGTTTTCAACATCGTCTAGCTCAAAGTCTGGGTTTGCTTCCTTGATCTGCGCAATAACAGTCTATGAAACTGCAAGTTAGACACGTGCCAATCGAGAATGGGCGGTCATAGCTACCTCTGCTGTTCCCTTCAGGGTGACATTCTCTCCGCCTTTCTCCAGGGGACCAATGACTTCAAGCTCACCCAAGAGGTCATATACATCAGGTATGCTCCTAGGAACGTTCTTGAAATCAAGTCAAATCAGCATTGGGACGTGTCGTGTCTATTACGGTGATGGGATCTAACTCACCACGGCCACGGCCGAAACCAGGGGAAGAAGGATGGCAAGGCAGGCCTTCATGTTGCGGGCCTTCAAGCGTTGGACTGTTGAGTGTATAGATGAATGATGGTGCTGATGTAGAAAGCTGTCGAACGAGGACTGTTATCCTTCTCTTTATAGGTAGACGGCATGGCTCGTCGTTTTGTGATTAATACCACACGATACGGTCAGCTGAAGCCGAGTCTCTTTGATCTTGGCCTTTTTTCAATACTCTAGGAAGGTAGTATGTAGTATAAACTCGAAGCATTCTTAAGTCTTTCAGTGATAGGTTCAATTACGCTGCAGGCTGGGATCGAGGCTGGGCGCATTCACAGGACTCTGAAATGGCTAAGCGTATCACCATACACACTGCCGCATTGGCGTGTCTCTACCCGGGTTAAGAATCCTTCGAGTGGCACGTATTTAAATTTTCTATTATTATATGGTTCTTTCAAATCTTTGCATTGCACTCGCTAGGTAACATGTGATGTATGAGTGTTGCCAAGTCATGTAGACAGAGTTCAAGAGCAAGAACTCAAAACCAGGACTTAGACGTCTCGCATCCGGGCCAACGAGAAACCCAAGTGCATAAACAATAGAGTGATCTGATCTCGAAATTAAGTGTCCCGGCCTGGTCTCTAGCAGTATCTCCAGGACCCCTGCCTCGGCTCTACCCGTGGGATGATCCAAAGCGGGATAAGGACTCAGACTGGAGATTCACGATGAACAATGAATTGAATCGAGACGCCACTGGAATCTGATATAACTACATTTTGCAATCTTCAACGTACGGTCTCGGTGCCATCCCAATTTGTCAAGGTGCCGAAATACCGCATCTCGCCTGATGACAGGACGCAACAGTCTCAAACAGGAAGCTAAAGACACATCGGCTAAACGAAAACTTCAGAGGCGCTCTTTAGGCGAGGTTCCATGACAATGTTGCATTTAGGGACTGGGCATTTTGGCCACCCCCTGCTACCGATTTAAGCTGTGCCACGCGGATCACCATATCCGCATGCCCAACTCGCATCCTGACCAATACGAGGCTTGTTCGATAGAGACAACAAGGTCCTGTGCCTACCGCTCGGATCATACCGACGGCTTTGCGGGAAAGGCAACAATGTTTCGGCGAATTTCATATCGGGGAACTTAGGCGGTGAAGAGCTATTACGCCGAGAGGAGGCTGTCTCCTGATAATACATCCCAGAGGATACACCACAAACCAGTCGCTGCTAGATTTGCTTGGGAACCTTCTTTTATACCTAGCAGATAAACTTATCATCATCAGTGGTTACTAAAATAGTGGGCAGTTTAAAGACCAAAAGGTCTAGCCTAACACAATCCCTAAGATAGATTATAATTCTGGCTTGAAGGACTGGGTGATAGCAATAACGGGTTAAACGGTTTCTTCTAGGGAGGCTGCCCTTAATATTATAACAGTAGACACGTATATTACCGGGGACTAATGTTCCAATATAGCAAGATACTCAATCGTCATAATTAAGGACAAGTAGACCCCTTTTATCTATCTATAATATGTTTTTTAAACTCGCAATGCATGCCTGACATATTCTCAAGCACTCGCTTCTTAAAGACGGGGGTTATAAACAGTATCAATGCCACCGGTGACAATAGTCTTAAGGACCATATAGTCATCAACTCCGTACTTGCTGCCTTCGCGACCCATGCCAGAGTGCTTAACACCTCCAAAACTGCGACTGGTTAGCATTTGCCGACAATATACTAGAGCTAGTAAACTTACGGTGCTGCCCAGTCAGCGATGACGCCCGTGTTAATAGCAACCATGCCGAACTCGAGCCTCTCTTGCATGCGGTGCGACCGGGCCAGGTTGGTTGTCATGAGGTATGAGGCCAAGCCGACCTCGGACTTGTTCGCTCGGGCAATGACCTCGTCCTCGGTCTTGAACTTTGTCAGGGCCGCAAGAGGACCAAACGTCTCCTCGTAGGTGACGGCCATGGTATCATTTACATCGCCCAGGATGGTGGGCTGGAAGAAGTTCTTGCCGAGGTCGGGCAACCGCTGTCCACCGAGGAGCACGGTAGCATTCTTGCCAATGGCATCCTTGACGTGCTCCTCGACCTTTTCAACACTCGTGGTCATGGGGCCGTGAGTGACGGAAGCATCAGTCCCATTGCCAACCTTGAACTTACCCACCTCCTCTACCAGTCGCTTGGCAAACTGGTCATATATCCCTTCCTGCACATAAATTCGATTGGCGCACACGCACGTTTGGCCAGAAACCTTGAACTTGGCGATGACAGCGCTGGAAACGGCCGTCTCGAGGTCGGCATCGTCGAAGACGATAAAGGGGGCGTTGCCGCCCAGCTCAAGGCTCAGTTTCTTGAGGGTATCAGCTGACTGCTTCATCAAGATCTTTCCAACTCGAGTGGAACCGGTGAAGGAGATCTTTTTGACCGTGTCAGACTCGCAGAGGGCAAGGCCAAGCTTAGGGGTATTATTGAGGGCGGTGATGATGTTGAGGACACCCTTGGGGACGCCGGCGCGCTCGGCGAGTACGGCGAGGAGATTTCCAGAGTAGGGAGTGACACCGTCCGTCTTGACAACGACTGTGCAGCCAGCGGCGAGGGCGGCAGCGATCTTGCGGGCAGCCATTGCCATGGGAAAGTTCCAGGGCGTGATCAAGCCGCAGACGCCCACGGGCTGCTTGAGGATCTGGATTCGGGTGTTGGGTTGGGCATGAGGGACCACATCGCCGTAGAGTCGCGGAGCCTCCTCGGCAAACCACTCAAAGAAGCCAGCAGAGAAGAGAGCCTCGCCCTCAGCATCGGACTTGGCCTTGCCGTTCTCGGCGGTGATGACCTTGCCAATGTCGACCTTGTTCTCGGTGATGAGGTCGGCGAGCTTGCGCAAAATGCGACCACGCTGGCGGCCTGATTGGGCTCGCCATAGAGGGAAGGCATCTGAGGCGGCCTGGATGGCCTTGTTGAGATCGTCAACGGTAGACTCGGGCGCGGTGCCAATGACTTGGTCGGTAGCTGGGTTACGGACCTCGAAGGTCTGGCCAGAGACGGATGCGACCCATTCGCCGTTGATATAAGACTTGTCGGAGACGAGGCTGGCGTCGTTGAGAGTGGAAGCGATGGATGCCATGGTGAAATCGACAGTATATTGAGGATGGCTCGATATCGACGAAGAGTTTCGGCTTGGAGGTGGTGATGAAGCAAAGCGGGTTGGAGCTTGATATAGCATCAGCTTGGAGAAACGACGGGAGGGTTCGCTCGGTCTTGACGTCTCTATCTCCGGTTCTTAACGGGACAGTCTCTGGGAGAAGCTGGCCGTTTCAATCGCCACGGGATATTTCCCGTTGAATGCCGGTGTCCAGATATCCGACGTGTAGCATCAGGATGAATTCATGTAAGCTGTCGGTGTTGGAAGCCGAGCAGCAAAGCTATCTGAGAGCAGAAGCTCTCTTCCTTTCGTGTGGGGATGTTGCGGGTGAGGAACTTAGCGACGACGGATGCAATCGAGATGGAATTCGCCAATGAGACACCGACGTCATGAACCGCTCTCTCATTTGTTGGGTTGACAGTCACTGGATTTACCCCGCGCGTGGTTGGTTAGAGGCTCGGCTTTAGAAGCCGAGATGCTCTCCCTGTTTGGCTAAGGGCGGGGCTTGGGAGGATTCCAGAGCCGAGACCTGATACATGGCAATCGCGCAGTTGCTCAAGTGATACGGAGGGTCTATTATCATGGACGTGGGGGTCTTGAAAGAGAAGCCAAGAAGAAGCAACGGTTTGCTAATGGGTTTGTGCTGCCCACATCTGCCTGATCTCGGGTATGCACATAGAGCCGGCTATGCATGTCTCAGACTCCGATTCCTGCCGCGGTGCTGACTCTCATTCTTTTTGCCCACTGTAGCTAGCCAAAAGCGATGCTCTCCGTCTCTGTTCCCATCAAAGGACTATGGCTGTGAAGTGGCTCATATTCCCCTGCGCCTGTCACCCCTAGACGATGAAAGGGGCGCTGTGAGCCAGGCTACGCAAGGAACAGCCGTTTCAACCTGTGCTATCATATGGCTAGAAGGTAAACTAACTTAGAGGCCCTAGACACTCTCCCTTACATTTACTTCATAGCCCTTTAGCAACTCCAGCAATGCCTCGTTCGCCTTATGCGTGTTGAGAGTAGGGGTATCAACGGAGGGTTGCTCCTTGAAACACCAACCAGCGCATTGCATCAAGAATCGGGAAAGAGGGCCAATAAGCAGTCAACTGCCAAATCGATTTTGTATCCGCCTACCGACCCTGACAGCACGAATCCACAATCAGCCATGAACAGGAGCGAGTTAAGCCAGACATATCGATCGCAACACGGATATACAACCGTTTACTTCCCAATGACGAGGATGGCGTGATTGCGAGACTCAATTCAATCCCTTGTTATACCTTCTTCAGACCGAAGAGTGAAAGCCGACATAGTGCATCGATCATGACGAAACGTGACTGGTGGACGCGAGGCTGAATATCAATCGGGTACGCGTGAAGTGTCTTAAGCATCGGTTCGACAACGAGTTTAGACGCACCTCTTAACAATGAGCTGTTACCTCGAGAGCAGCTCTTATTTTTTCAACATGCCTCTGTTTTATTGCGAAACTAACGGCCCCCTCTCATACCGACAATGAATCTCGGTCGGCCAATGCTTAACCCTCTGATTTGATTTGAGGGACATGAGGTGCTATCTCCGTGACTCGCTATGTAGTGGCACGCTCAAGAGCACATAACAGAGCTATCAGTCGACTACGAGCTCTCAGGGACCCGAGGTGAAATTTGCAACTTGGAGAAACAGAATCTCTGCTTATGAGTGGTGATTGTTCCTTGATTTAGTTCAGAATATCGCAAATCCCATCTTATGTCTTGCAATAATGTCCTTGTCAAACCGGCTGGCTCAATCTCCTCTCACTAGTAGATGAGACTTATATAAGTTGCATCTTTAATTATTGCCCACTATGTTGAAACATACCGTCGTCGCCTAGAGATAACTCTTAACCCCCCCCCC
>JAPFTB010000378.1:0-23771 GCA_030779245.1 Fusarium sp. MBC 438
TAAATATTCTTTAAGTCTTTCATATAAACCTATAGCCTTAATTGTTTATAAATAAATTATCTAATTATATTATTAGAACTTTAATTTATTACTGTCTTACTGAAGTAGGAAATAAGCTATCTATTAAAGAGTAGGTAGAGCCTAATATATATCTAAGCTATCAATCCTTTCTCTAATAAAAGGAGACCCCGATGCACGAGTTTCCTTATGAGCGCCTGGCTACAAGCTCCCCGCGACGTTTCATGCCCACTTGCCAACCAAAGCCATGATTCCTGCACCAAAAAAGAAGCAAACGAGCATGAAGGAAAGACGAGTTTTATCATTTGTTCGTTCGGGGTTGAAGAGGAAATCCCGTGCAAGCATCTCGACGAAACCGGTATAGATGAGGATGCCAGCCGAGATTGAGTCGAACAGGCCGTTGACAAGATTGGCCGTATAAGATGAGTTATCGTACGTGGTTCGCAGGCCCAGACCGATGGCAATGGCAATAGGAGTCGTCAGTCCATAGGCGGCGCATAGCAGCCAAGGCATGCTGGAAAGACGACTCGGAAATGGAATAGCACTGAGCCTAGCCCCGATGCCAAGACCTTCGAAAGACTGGTGAAAGACCAAGACGGGGAATAAAGAGTTGAAATCGGAGCGGGCTGCAACTCCCAGGTTTAGCCCAATGAAGACACTGTGAAAGAGGACGCCAAACTCCAGAATGAGAAAGGCCGCAATCTGAGTCTTGAAGGCGAGTTCCGTTTCTGAGGAGTCACCCGAAAGATGTTTCAGTTCCATCATGTCACCATATACTTTCTGGCAGTCGGATGGGCGGCCCTGTTCGAGAGAGTCGTCTACATCCCCCGAATGAAGTTGTTGGTGAATGTTTCTCGTCCCGTTGCTTGTGATGGTGTCTTCGACCTCAGAGGTGTTGTGGGGCAAGCCATAGCGCATCTGAACATAGTATTCTGCGATAAAATCCAGCAAGAAGGTGATCATGGCCGCAGAGAGAGTAATGGCTGGTGGCCAGGAGTATTCGGCCCAACCACCAGTCATGCCGACGCACGAAGCTGGACCAATCTCCGAGTATGCAGGGTCAAGCAAATGCACAAAGGCGGTTGCAATGATGACACCAGAGCCAAAATATCGAGCAAAAAGGTAGACGTAAAGGGGGATTTTGAGCCGAGGGACGCGTGTCGCCAGCACTGGGAAGAAGGTGACGGCGGTTGAGACGGCGCCGATGACGAATATGGACCCTATGCGTATGCCAAGGTCACCACCGTACTGGTTCCCAGCCTCGGCCAAGTAACAGGTAATTCGAGTTTGCAGAGATCCATCCTCCAAGGCGTCGGTAAGGTTGACCCGTGCAGGGTCAAAGGTAGAGCTGGCCATGACTGTAGCTTTCTTAAAGGTTCAAACCTAAGCAACTGTCTTGCGCTTTTGTAGTCACTGGAAAAAGTGTGGTGTTTATGAATGGGTGAGAGATTTCCTAAGCATGATATTGAAAGGACTTGAGTGCCGCCAGGCTGGAATTTATCAGGAAAGCTCTGGGGCTAAAATCAAACACATTGCCGATACTGCCGTGCAGGGCGGAGACGATTCGGATGATTTGCCAAGCCTGGCTGAAAGCTGTACCGATCATGCCACTTGGCTCGGTCAATTTTTGGAAGAAACGGTGGATGGTGGGCTTCTGAGCGACCCAACTGAAATAACACTGCCGTTGTGCCGGTTTGCTTGCTTGCTGTGTCGTCTCATTTACCAAAACCACACTGTTGTGGCTAGCCGTGCACCTTGATGGCCTTGTATGCTCGGCCTACCAGGCGAACAAGGAGTCATTTTGTTGCCGTATAGCCGAGAGAAGACAGTTCCCTTTCCTTAGTAAGAGATGAGGCACTGGCACGGGTTGAAGCCCAGAACTTGAGGATAACTGATCTAGAATATTGTACAATTCTCTCAATTATGGCTTCCGGAATCTCTTCCCCGCTGTGGTACTTTGTGTGATCCTTATTTACTCGGCAAGATTATGTATAGCTTCCTCATCAGGATACATGTTCTTGACTCTTTGACACATAAACTCGTAGCTCTTATTACCTGCAAATGGACTGTCTAGTTATATCTTTAACAATTTAATTCACTACCGTTTCTTTATGGGAAAGTCGTCCTCTAATCACAAACTACTTGAGCTTCTCAACATCCATTCCGTCCTTTCCACCTATAGACTTGGAGGCATCCCCTACCACGAGGTTCTCATAACCAATCATGTATGCCATTGGCAACGCCATGAACCTATTGCAGTCATCGCTCAACGCTGCAGCATATTCTTTGCTGTTGTAAAAAGCCAACCAATCGTCCCACGTTCTGACCCAAAGCTGGGCACAACCATCGTAATCTAAAACGCCCTCTCCCAGGCTTCTCGCTCGCTCCTTCATCTCGGGTGTTTGGTGGTGCTAAAAGACTCAGTTTGTTTGTTACATGTTTCCTGTCATCTAATAGCATACCTGTACATATCGAACGATGTGGTTCCGAAATGCAAGCGTGGCCACAGCCAAATCAGCATGCACGGTCTGCCAGTGTCCGAAAAAAGTATCATAGTCGATTGAATCGATCTTTCTGAAAAAGACAGAAACTTTGATACACGGTTGGAAGTTGGGGTTAGAGTTGTAATCCAACTCGGGATGGGTGAAATGATGATCAATTTTTTGCCAAGGCATGTTGAACTTGGGATTTCTGTTGTATTTCAGGTCCTGGATGGAGGGAGTAACAAGCAAAATGGTATCCTTGAAGCGACTTAAATAATCTGTTGTATTGGCGTGACAGTAATGTTGTCCCATGGCAGGTTGGCCTATGAGGCTTCAACTATTAGGGTTCAGACTGCGGGGTTGTCGGAATTAAAATCCGTGGCATTTCCCACTGGAGCACGCCAAGGCCATCACCAGGAGCCAGAAAATCCACATCCGTAACGAGAGTTGGAAGGGATCCAAGACTACTCACCGCAGCTAGTGCGAACGTATAAGAAGGATGAACCACCCCGAGGCTACTAACGTGGAAGGGATCAAACATTGCTTACGTTGAGTTGTCTCAGAGCATTGCAGCTCAGAGAATACAGATAACGCTCCAGTTCCCAGCGCTTTGTCCAAGGTGTACGTGGCCTTCCATCAACCGAAACGGAGCTAGGTATCTCTACTCAAAATACTTAACAGAACGCTTATTCCCCAGCCGAGAGGCGCTTAGTGATGGTGGGCTCGCCAGCCAAGATTTAGCACTCTACCACTAAATTGTAGTGGCATGAGTGATCTTTAGGGGAGGAGCACGCTAAACGCTCTGTTAGAGTATACTTCGGGGCCCTTGGCCGCTTTTGGCGATTGGCCGTGGCGGTCACTTCAGTGAGAGCCAACCACAAGCCGTCAAACCGCGAGACGAGGACAACGATAGGGATTTGTTTTCGCTCAAACTTCTGCTCAATTGTATGAAATCATGAGAAAATACCAAGGCATTTACTTTACACTGCTAAATAAATCACTGGTATATTGACAAGCTATCTCTTTGCTTTAGCCAAGACCCAGTCACAAGCCGAGGTTCTTTTTACCGAGGTCCACTAATACGTCACGCCTCCTCTCCTAAATTGTGATGCTCGTGATAATCTGACTGAACTTTATACTCATAAAACCTTTCTATCGCGACTTTCTTTACCTCTCTCTTCCATTATCAAACCATCTCTACATTGTCCAACACTCTCACCATGGTCCTGAAACAAAGCAAACCGCGCGAATCGCTGACGGTCGTCGACAACAGGACCAACCAGTCCTACGAGATCCCCATCACTCACAATTCCATCCCAGCAACGGAATTCAAAAAGATCAAGGCCGAGCCCACAAATGATCGACCAGAGGATGAAACATCACAAGGCCTCAGGGTCTATGATCCCGCCTACATGAACACTGCTGTCGTTCAGAGCAAAATCACCTACATCAACGGCCAGGATGGCGTCCTCCGGTACCGAGGATATCCGATTGAGCAGCTGGTCGAAAAGAGCAACTTTCTCGAGTCTGCTTATCTGCTCATCTACGGCGAGCTTCCCACCAAGGCTCAGTACGACAACTGGCATGGCGAGGTGATGCATCATACCTATATCCACAGCGACATTGAAAACATGTTCAAGTCGTTCCGCTATGACTCTCATCCCATGTCCATGCTTACCGCGGCATTCGCTACATTGGGAGCTTTTGCCCCCGAAGCCAACCCCTCCCTCGCCGGTCAGAAACTCTACACAAACGCTGCTTCCGGCAACATGGAGGCTCTCAAGGTGTTGGACAAGCAGATTCTCCGGATCCTCGGGAAAGCCCCAACGTTGGCGGCAGCGTCGTACAGAATGCGACAGGGTCGACCCTTTAACCGGCCAGCACAGGGCTTGTCATACACTGGAAACTTTCTGTACTTGCTGGACAACCTATCCGAGCCTGATTACCAACCGCACCCTGTCCTTGCCAAGGCGCTGGACAAGCTATTCATCATTCATGCCGACCACGAGGTCAACTGCTCTACTGCTACTGTCATGCAAGTAGGAAGTTCTCTGGTGGATCCTTACAGTGTTGTCGCTGCTGGATGCGCTGCACTCTACGGTCCATCCCACGGAGGAGCCTCAGAGTCGGCAATCAGAATGCTCATCGAGATTGGGTCTCCCGAGAACGTCCCAGCGTTTATGCAGGCGGTGGAGAGGAGAGAAAGGGTGCTCGTTGGATTCGGTCACCGCGTTTACAAGAACGTCGACCCGCGCTCAACTGCTATCCGCAAGCTAGCCGAAGAAGTTTTTGAGGTCACCGGCAGGAACAAGCTCCTCGACACAGCCCTGACGCTCGCCGACTACGCCAGAAAGAGCGAGTTTATGCGGAGCAGGAATCTGTACCCCAATGTTGACTTTTACTCTGGCCTGATTTACCAGGCCATGGGCTTCCCGCTTGACTTTTACCCCGTTCTGTTTGCTGTCCCGCGATGCGTGGGTTGGCTTGCGCACTGGAGGCAGATGATGCTGAACTCATCGGGTGTCAAGATCTGGAGGCCCAGACAGCTGTATGTAGGAGAGGGAGAGAGAGATTATGTCGAGACGGGAGACAGGAAGGGAAAGGCTGCCACAGTCTTTGATGCCCCGGTCCGGGTTGAACATGGTGGTAATAGCAAGCGAACCCTCCTTGCTACGTCTGGTGAGCTCAAGAGTAAGCTATAGGCTTGGATAGCTATTTACTATGTAAATTATGGAGTGCGATATTTTACAGCATCGGGTTTGATACTGCTATGTGTTTTAAATCCCCTTATTTACCTCCTTGAGCTTATTTACCTAGGTTATTTACTTAGTTATTTACCTAGTTATTTACCTAGTTCTTTATCTAGGTTATTTACCTGTGTTATTTACCTATGTTATTTACTTAGGTAGCTTATTCACCTAGGTATCTATATAATAGGAAAGAAGTAGATAAGGTAAAGAAATATGTAAATATCTACCTTCTAGTAAGGGCTCTATTGTAGTAAGGATATTATCATAGACAAATGTATTAAAATTGCGATTTAAGATATTTGCTAAGAAAGATATATGGCTTCCATACGAGCATTAATATATCTCGCACAAAATTGCAAGTTGATTTAACTCTTAGAACCTTCCATTGTGTATTCTTCTGTCTCCTTCGCCACCATGGCATCAACCAACAGCCCAGACATCCCAGCAGACGCTCGCTAGTAACGATAACGTCCAAGCTCTGGAATGTGAGGCATTTGCTCATCTGCTCTCGAAGTCGGACTAGGTGCGACAGCAGATCCACCAAACGATGTATTCGGTGGCGATACTGATGCACTGGGTGGGTTTGAGACGGTTTCATAGTATTGATGAGAGTACCCAGGTACAGAAGACGGCTGCGAGTGAACCATAGGCTGAGCTGTTGGTTGTGGATGTTCTTGACGTTTAGCACGCTTCCTGTACCAGATGAATGCAATGGCCAAGAGGATGAGGGTTCCAACGATGGCTCCAAGGGCTGCAGCTGCTGCAATGGCTGATCTGAGCTTGCCCTTTGTCTCAGTGAGCTCACTTGCAACTGCTACAGCTGTATCTGTAGCAGTTGGATCAGTGGTACCCGATGAAGTATTGTCTGCCTCGGTGGTGGTAGCTTCAGTAGAGGTAGCATCAGTTGCTGTCCCCGTCTTATATTCGCTACCCCCTTCGATTGTAAAGTCGCCATCAGTAGTTGTATTGGTCTCTTCAGAGTCAGTCTCTGTGGTGATAGGTGCCTCCTGGGTGTCCTTGATTGTACGAATGACTGCACCGGCCGGGAGGTCGTATTCGAACGAACTGGACCCGGTTCGACGTGCGACATCGCAGTAATATCCGTACTCCTTCATGGCGGGATTCGTAAGGAAAACGCATGATGGGGACTCGGATTTGGAGCTAAAGAGTCAGCTAGGTTCGAAAACGGCCAATTCTCTTACCAAACAACGCATCCTCCAGTGTTGTGATCGCATTCATCATCTTCGAGATCGTCGTACTCGATGCATCGGGTTCGGGGAGCACAACTAGACCTGTACCAAGTTAGTTTAGTCGACCAAGCAGACATTGACTTACAGTGAACAGCATCCTACAAAACCATCATCACCCCAGTAGCATTCCCCGTTTGGGCATGTCCATAGAGCATGATCCGGTCCATCGCAATCGGTTATGCGCTGTTGTCGCTTGAAAAGAAAGGTAGGCGCAGCAGTAATGGCAAAGTCCTGCCCTGCTGCCAGCCCGAGTAAGAAAAAGAAGAGAACAAACATGGTTGACGATCAAAATGGGGATGCGGGAGACCCTACTTTTAAGAATCAGGCTCTGAGGGGCGGTGCATGCATCTGCATCTTGTGCGCCTCGACTCAAACTCGAGCCGTTATTCGTCATGACAAAGACGATCGGGATGTTTAATAGGTCAGAAGCCGCCACAAGCTTGGTATTTCTATTGTGGCAGAAATGGAGAGAGATGAACGGGCAGACCCTTGTCAAAAGCTGAACAGTGCAGGTAAGATGGTGTCAAGACGTATTGTTCACCGATACTGTAGAATGAGGCTGTGTCTGAGCTGTCGAAGGTCTATTTTGGGCTGTAGTTATTGAGATAAGGGCGAGCGGTGGAATAGATACAACTGCCCAAGAGCCTGGTAACACAGCAGCAACTGTGAACGTTTTCACGTCTATAAACGAGGCTTTCCCTCCATATTCTGCTCCCACTCTTTTATCGTCTTGACCAAACCCTCAACCTGCTTCATGGTGTTTCCGGCGTGGATGCAAATCCGAATCCTCTCGCTACCTTTTGGAACTGTCGGGGCAACAATTGGACGAACAGTGTATCCTCTTTCCTGGCAGAATTGAGCCAAGCTTCGTGGCTGCGACGTGAATACTGGAATAATTGGCGATTTGGGTGCATCTCTATTGACACCAAGAGTCGAAGACTGCAGAAGCTTATGCGTATGGTTGACGAGTTGCCACAAATGCTTCAAAAGAGCATCTGCTTTTCCACTTGCAAGGAACTGATACGATATTCCAATGCTGGCAAGACAGGGAAATGGCATTGCTGTCGTGTAGATGAGAGTTCGAGCATAGTTGATGAGATATTCGCGTGTCGTAGGAGAACAAAGAACGATGGCTAAACTGTTAGAACCAAACTGTCAGAGACAAAATAACTTACCTCCAAATGAACTCATTGCCTTGCCAAAAGTATGCAATCGAGCAAAGATTTCCTTTTCAAGACCCAATTCGCACACGAGACCTCTTCCTTGCTTTCCATACAGACCAGTCGAGTGTGCTTCGTCAACAATGATGTACCCATTGTTTAAACGTCGCCTGACACAAGCAACAATGTCTTGAAGGGGTGCGACATCTCCATCCATGCTGTAAACACCCTCAACAAGAATAAAGACAGACTCATCTGCCAATCCCTTGAGAACCTCGTCTAAACCCCCTTCTCCTTCAACACAATTGTGCTTGAACGGAATCGTCTTTGCCGCTCGACTCAGCTTCATCCCATCATGAGCACTCGCATGAATGAGTTCATCGTAAACAATAATATTCCCAGGCTGCGGTAGGCAACTCACAAGCCCCACATTGGCATCAAATCCCGAATTGAACAAGAGTCCAGCCTGGGCGTTGTGAAATGATGCAATGTCTCGTTCCAGAGATTCCGCCAATGTCGAATTTCCATCCAACAATCGTGAACCGCCGGACCCCAACAAAGGAGGGGGAGATGCATGCTTCTCAAGAAGGGAATGATAGGCGGATCTTATCTCTGGGACAAGAGAAAGAGAAAGGTAGGCATTTGAAGAAAAGTCAACATTGTCTGCTGGAAACGTAGTCAACCGACGAAGCTGAGATTTCTCTTCTCTCGCCTTTAGACGAGCCGCAAGGGCTTCCTCCAACTTGGACATGTTTGTTGTCTGCGGGATTTGTTGAGCGACGCCGCGATATTTCCCCGCTCGGACGGAGCAAATTGCCGACGCGACTAAGGGCTTATAGGTATTTAAACAACCCAAGCCCCTTTAGAAAGGGATAATTCGAAATGGCGCCCGTGCCTGCTCTTTTGCGGAGATCCCTACGCGTCCACCAGGTGTATGGGGCGAATACCGACGTGGGCAAGACGATTTTTACTACTGTTCTTTGCAATGCCACGACCAAGCACTGGAAGGGTGAAAAGACTTCGTTTTTGAAGCCTGTATCTACGGGAGCAGCTCATGAAGCCGACAACTGGTAGGTATCAGGATTGATATCAAGAATAAGCTGACAATTCAGTCACATTCAAAAATATTCTCCTCTCACGGCCAACGAGACATTATTCCAGTACGACATCCCCTGTAGCCCACACACAGCTGCAAAAGCTTCTGGCAAGGTATGTTTTCACATATTGACCGAATTTTACTAACATTTTAGCCCATCCCCTCGGATGAAGCTGTTCTAGCAAGAATCCATGACCATGTCTCTCGGCGAGCTTCCGAAGGTCCAGGGTGGCTATTTCTAGAGACTGCCGGTGGTGTCCACTCTCCAGGTCCATCCGGCACGCCCCAGGCCGATCTTTATGCCCCCTTACGGTCTCCAGTTATTCTGGTTGGGGACTCTAAGCTTGGGGGCATCTCTCAAACGATTTCTGCGTATGAATCATTGAGAATTCGTGGACACAACATTGAAACGGTTCTTCTTTTTCAGGATATGCAGTATGAGAATTATCAGTACCTAAAGGATTACTTTTCCAAGGAGGGAATCCTCGTGGAGACAATCCCTGGACCGCCTCCTCGAAAGCCGGATGAAACCGAGGAAACCGAGCAAATGACCGAGTACTATGCATCTCTCAACAATGGTAATATTCAACAAGTTCTCGAGACCCTGGACAAGAAAGGAAAGGACCGCATTGACCGACTGGATTCGATGAGTGAGAAGGCCAGCAAGAGTATCTGGTATCCATTTACTCAGCAAAAGTTTGTCACGGCAGACACCATTTCTGTCATTGACTCTGCCAATGGCGATTACTTTCAGGTCCTCAACAAGAATTCAGACCAACTTTTGCAACCTGCATTTGATGGATCTGCTTCTTGGTGGAGTCAAGGTCTTGGACATGCCAATTCTAGACTGACTCTGGCTGCTGCGTACGCTGCTGGACGATATGGACATGTCATATTTGCCGAGGCTATTCACGAGCCCGCTTTGGCTCTGGCTGAGATGCTTCTCAAAGGAGCTGACAATCCTCGATTCTCCCGCGTCTTTTACTCTGACAATGGAAGTACTGGATGCGAGGTTGCTGTCAAGATGGCTCTTAGAGCAGCAAGACTCCGATACGGATGGGGACCAAACGACAATGTCAATATCCTCGGTCTCAAAGGAAGCTATCACGGAGACACCATTGGAGCGATGGATTGCGCAGAACCTTGCGTCTACAACGAAAAGATTGAATGGTACGAAGGTAAAGGGTACTGGTTTGACTATCCCACTGTTCAATGCGTCAAAGGGGGATGGGTTGTCGACGTTCCTGAATCTCTTCGTGACGATCTAACTGGCGCAAACCTTGACTCCATCTCAGACGTTTTCGATCTAAAGTCTAGACTCGAAACGGAAGCCTACCAAAAGTATGCACGATACATTGAGAGCGTCCTGGAAAAGCTGCACTCTGCCGGTCGCAAGTTTGGAGCCCTCATGATGGAACCTGTTGTCCTCGGTGCTGGAGGAATGATTCTAGTGTAAGTCCCTGACCCTCGACTTTCTTCTCTACTCACCGTGACCTAGTGACCCCCTCTTTCAACGCGCCCTCATCGACGTTGTCCGCCGATCCCCTCATCTCTTCGGAGACGCGTCCACCCCAACAGACCCACTCTCATGGACCGGACTCCCGGTCATTTTTGACGAGGTTTTTACCGGCTTGTACCGGCTTGGCCGGTTTACCTCGGCTTCATTCCTCGGAGCCGATGCCGATATCGCCGTCAACGCTAAACTCCTTACTGGAGGATTAGTCCCGCTCTGCACCACCATGGCATCTGAGACTATTTTTGATGCATTCCAGAGTGATGACAAGAGTGATGCACTTCTTCATGGACACAGTTACACTGCACACGCTGTAGGATGTCAAGTGGCTGTTGAATCTGTTGGAGAAATGCAAAAAATGGAGGCCCAAGGTGTGTGGAAACAAGCAGAAACCGATTGGGATGACTCTCAAGCAAAGACGGCTTGGTCTGTTTGGTCCCGTGACTTTGTCAACAAGGTATCACACAGCCCTGAAGTTCTTGGAGTTTGGGCTCTTGGCAGTGTCTTGGCCATCAGTCTACGCGATGAAGAAGTGGGATACAAGAGCAACGCAGCCAAGAAGCTTCAAGCTCATCTTCGACAAGGCACCGGGGAGTGGAACGCTCACAGCAGAGTCCTGGGCAACGTGTTTTATGTCATGGCCAGTCAAAAGACAAGTCAGCAGAGCATTGACGAGTTGCAGGGTCTGTTGCTTGGAGCTCTGTAATTCGCAGGATAAATGGAGGAAGGATTGGCGGTAAAAGTAAATTTCTTACGTCACTGCTGTGCCGCTTTGATTCTCCATCAACATCATCATGAACTCTGTGAATTTTCAGGAAAAGCCTCTCGAGGCGAAAACTCGAGAAGCATCGATTGCAGAGTTTATCGACAGAACCAAGCATATCCAAGATGAGCATCCTGAGGTCGATTTTACCAAGTCGGTTATTGAACCGACCATGAACCTGACCTACGACATCAAGGTATGTTCTTTGACTCTGTGGTGTACCAGCTAACAGAATAGGAAAATGTCGAAGAAGAAACTCGAAAGAAGCACGAATCTTTGATTACTCTCATGCTTCAAAACACTGGGGACCTGGCAAAGGCGGAAAAGTACCTCATGGAGGCAAGGGACTGTCTCAAAGGATATCCAGACATCCTCAAACAATTTGACGACATCTACATCAACAAAAGACCTGTATCGGTCATGCTCGGACAGTTGCACGAGTGTATGACCCTGAAGAATGCTCAGTAGATAAGCTCAGCTAGCACAGTACAATCGCTTCCCCTCACCTGGACCCATAATAGGGCGTGATGACAACCTGAGCTAACGTGTCGACCAATCAGCTGTGACTAACCATGACATCGTGACCGAGTTTTTGTTGCCATCGTCGTGATTTGCTATCAACATCAACATGAATGAAAACGGCTTTGCAGATATGGATCTGTTTGAAGGGCTCTTTGACCCTTTTGCAGAGGTTCATACTCAACCTCAGCCTCGCCCTGCCAAGATTGGCGGTAGGTTTACCAGGGAATCAGTTCGTGTTTTGAGAAACTGGCTCGCAACCCACCAAAGTCATCCTTATCCCAGGGATTCCGAGAGGCGAATGCTTCAAGAACAGACTGGTCTTACAAAGACGCAAATTTCCAATTGGTTGGCCAATGCCCGTCGACGAGGCAAGATTCCATCGAGTGCTTCATCACCTCATGAATCCGGAGCAATCGACATTCCTGCAAGACCAGGGACTCCGGCTGTCAGAAATACATCTGAAATGGATCCTCTACAGAGATGGGTTGATTCACCTCCAGAAGATGAACCTGCAGCCGTGACTGCGATTGCAAGAGCTGTGTCTAGTGCACGACCGTTGTCTGGTGAGTAATGAATTGAATGGCATGACAGGGTCTAATATTGTAGGCTCTACGAGTCCATATACTCGTCTCTCTCGAACGCCATCTGTCAGAAGTGGAGAGACTTCACGATCCAGCTCAATCAGTTCTGTCAATTCCTATACCAGTCGATCATCGTTTGGGCTTAATGAATTGTTTAGTCGCGGCAGTTCTCGACGAAGAAGAAGAGCCTACAAAGAAGAGAGACGATCTCTAGCAACTCCACGCAAAGCTTTTCAATGTACATTCTGTACCGAGACATTCCGAGCGAAACACGATTGGCAACGACATGAAAACTCTCTTCATCTTCCACTTGAGAGATGGGTTTGTAGTCCTGATGGACCTCGAGGTCTCAAAGGACAAGATACTTGTTGTGTATTCTGTGGTCAAATTGATCCTGATGATTCACATGTTGAAAGTCATCACTACTCTGCATGTCGAAACCGACCAATACAGGAACGAACCTTTAACAGGAAAGATCATCTAAACCAACATCTACGACTTGTACACAATGCCAAGTTTACAGAGTGGCCGATGAGACAATGGAAAGCACCATCTCCCGCAATTCGTTCAAGATGTGGTTTCTGTAATCTTACTCTGGAGACTTGGACTGATAGAGTTCATCACCTTGCAGATCACTTTAAAGCTGGCAAGACAATGGCCGACTGGACAGGTGATTGGGGATTTGAACCACATATTCTAGAGCTTTGTGAAAACTCTATCCCACCATGTATGTTCCTAGATGTCAGATGTGTCCATTTCTAACATTTTAGACTTTATCGAGACTGAAAGGAATAGTCCGTTTCCTTTTGAAGGAAGTAGGACTCTTGTTGAGACGCCACAAACTGCATACGAGTTGTTGAAGTTGGAACTTGCATACTTTATGCAGAATCACTTTTATACCAACGCAAGAATGCCGAGCGATGAAGAGATGCAGTTGGAAGCTTGTCGAATCATCTTTGCGTCAGAGACATTGTCTCAGAATGACCTTGTCTACTTTTCATGGCTTCGAGATCTTGTTCTTTCTAATCCAACCATTACGCAACAGGCTCAATTTGGTCCAATACGATCAACAGCAGAGAGTCGAGTTCCAGCGTTGATGATAAGTGGAAAGAACAAGATTTTTGAAGACTGTCCTTTTGAGATACAGCTGCATCAATTTGTTCAAGCAAAGCAGCTCCTCGGGATGAGTATTAGGGACGATGAATTGAAGGAGGAGTGCTGCAAGATTGTTGGTCGTTTGGAAGAAGTCTCGGCTACTCCATCTGACTTTATCGCCAACTGGTTGATCAAAGTTATTCATTCACCAGGAGATTGGCTTTCAGAGTTTCGTCAACGAGCTGGTATTGAGATGTTGCCATCAGCACAAGTTTTGAACCTTGAAGCGACGATTCAAGACTATACAAAGCTTGAACAAGAGATGAGTGCCTACCTGGAGATGCAGAGGGTTATTGGGATTGAACCGGATGATGAAGATCTCCGTCGACAAGCTAGGGTCATAATTCATGGCTCAGATACGACACTTCATACCGCAGCAGACGATGATTATTGGTTATCAGCTTTTCGACAACGACATGCCCCGATAGGTGGACCGCAAACCATGAGACCGGATGCACATCTCTTGGCTGCTCGATCACTCGTCATGAAGACTAGTACTTCGTTTCTAAACGATCACAATTACTGGCGATGGTTTACAGAAGAACTACGTCGATGGGTAGCAGCAATCATGTCACCTCACAATCCGGCGAGCCGTGTACCGTCTGATGAAGAGATTCAACATTACGCCAGATGGATCAGCTACAATGAGTAAGTCTAGTGCCTGCAGTGTCTGGAGATGATATGACTGACACAAACAGCGATGACCCTTTTAATCAGACAATTGCAGAGAACAAGGATTGGCTGGAGGCGTTTAAGAGGGATGTTGGGATTGAGTGATAGGATGCTGAGATCTAGAAAAATCTTCCTTTGGGTTTGCATCTCACGATTGCAATCGATTGATTTACGCTAATGACTGCCTCGATGGCGGAATTGTTCGAGGTTATGATATTTAGACGTCACTTGGTCATAAACCAGCATTTTCTGGATCAAGAACTGTATTTTCAGCTACAAAGAAATTGGAACTAGCCTTGACTTCCTTCATCCCCGACTCTTCCTACTTGACACACAGTTTTCTGGCTCCGTTATCCCATCGAGTCCGGTCTTCAACTAGAGTCAAAGAGACACTATCAACACATCATATCCCGATGCTATCACTCCCTCAACATCACAACCCCTAACGCCACGTTCCACTAACAGTCACGGCCTGACAACTGCTCGGAACCGCATAAGCCCTGTTAGGATCGCTCTCCCACTTCACACCACCATTCGACTCGACAATGACAAACTTGTACTGGAATGACTGACCGGCCGGCAGATTCAAAGTCGTGGTCCAAAGATGGTTGCTAGAGGTATATCCTGAAGCCGAGAGTGCCGGAGCAGAAGATGGGCTCCAGTTACCAAGAGCTGGGATGGATCCCACAACCTTGACTGTTTGGCCCACACTGGTCGTGACGACATGATCAAAGGTGACGGGTACTGTGCTGCAGCCTGTTCCAGGGTTCTCAGACGTAGTGGGTGGGGGTGTTACAGTACCGCTACCAGTGATGGCGATGTCTGCGCAGGTGAGGTAAACCTGACCAGTCTGGAATGAATTCCAACGAAACGACAGAAGAGTGTGGTTTGAGACGTAGTTTGGGATCTTGATCTTTTTGCTGACGGGATATCCTCCAGCGATGGAAGTATAGCATGATCCAAGAGGAGCGTTGTCGACACCCTGGCAACCTCGGCGGGATGATGCCCCAAAGGCATTGCAGGTGAACCAGTCATTCCTCCAGCAGGGTTGCCCAGATGAACAATCCGGGTTGAAGCCGCAAGTTTGCCCTGAGACGTCCGTACAAGGGAGCAGGCCATCTTGGAAACAATCCTCGGCGGCCTGCTTCTCCTCATCAGTTGGAGTGTATCCAGGAGTCAGAAGCTTGTCGACGATGGCCTGGTCCTGGCAGATGCGGTAACTAAACATGCCGCCATGATCTCCGTTGTTGTCGACGCACCACTGTACGTCGACAGTGTCCCCAGGCTTGTAGGTGGCCACCGGAGTGTTGCCCCAGTTGCTCGAGGGCACATTATAGTCAACATTGACACGGGCGTTGAAGCCGCATGGGCCGCTTCTGCCTACTGTCGCAGCATCTACATCAGGCCATGCTGACACGGGCTCACGGATGGTGCACTCGGGGCAAGAATCGATGCCGGCCTGTTTGAGTCAGTTGGAGTTAGATAAGGAGTTATGTCTTATAATCGAAGCCCGTCCGATGGGATGAGCCAGACCGTTGGGTAAGGAGACTGTGCATACCTCTGCGCCTAGACGAGTGCGACTCTTGGGAATGGTTAGATAACCATGGGCCTCAACTGAAGCGGCAAAGCCTATGGCAAGGAGCTGGGAATACTTCATGGTTGATTTTGACTACACAATCTGATGGACTGGTTGAAGCTGAAGACTGGTGATACTTTCCTCTACAAGAGACCAACATGCCCTTTTATGCCTCTTCTTTCCACTTCTTCCACCTCTTTCACATGCACTGAGGACGTGAAAACATCGTGAAGGCGGAGTCTCCTGTTGCCCAAGCGCCCAAGCACAAGAAAATGAGACGTCTCGGTGAAACTAGCGACGGGCCGAATGACAAGCAGAATGGTCTAATGCGTTTATGTCATAACCTCAGTGACTTTATGCCAAGGTACGCCCAAAAGGATTACCGTCTCGACCCTGTTGTCCGATGTACAAAGTGACCAAGTGAACTAGCCATAATAAAGACCTTGGCCGCAGTCGGCCCTATTACCAGCATCTGATAATATACAAAGGTAGGACATATAGGATGCATTGTCTCTATGCCGTAAATAGCTCATCACCCGACGGCGACGTTCCCTCCGCTTAACGAAATTGGAATCGCTCCCGTTTCACCCCGCACTTCTCCGCCTTTTGACAGCGGGATTCGAGGGAAATGTCAGGGGTTCTACACCACAAAGATCGGTAGGACCGATAAGGTCTAGATGTAGACCTTATTACTGTCCTCGGCACACGTGGGCTGAAATTTGTGTTGCGAACATGGGGGTCTGCAAGGGGTCTGGACGAAGGGATCTCGTCATGTGCTGAAACGCATTTGGGAGGCTATTGAGACCCTTGTTGAAGATCCAGAAAATGAGCGAACTCCATAGGCTGCCCAGTGAAGCCTTCGTCTAAACGAGGGCGGAAATTGGCCGCAATAAAACCGCCGTGCGGCACAAAGGAACAGCGTCAAGCTACAGGAGGTGATGCTCCTAGCGGTAAGTTCAATAGGTCCAAGCTAAGTAATGATCTGATTGTCTGTCTGGACAAGTCGCTTTCAATTGAGTAGACAAACGAGGGGACAAAATTCACGACGGCTAGACCGTGGCCCACAGTCATGCCCAAGCCTATCAATGTCTTCTGCAAGCTATCTTATGAGGTACCTATGAATGACTTCTGAATAGGCCACACTGTTATAGCGATCGGCAATGGGTAGAGATAGCCCCGATCAAGTGTTTATGTTCTCTGGCTCTTGATGGGAACGGAGCCAGAAGATCGATTATCATGTTCTTTGTCATAGTTGATTCTCGGCCTGAATTACTGCACCACTCAACCTCCACACCGAATGACTCTTTTGCCTCAAAATGACTGCCGTTCCATCGTGCGGGAGCATAAATTTGCCAGCCCTCGTCCCTTTGAGTGCAAGCTGGTTGACACATTCGGGTAATTTCGAGCCCAGTATAGCCTATCGTAACAGGAGTCGCCGTTTCTGCTCCTAATTACGAGGTCCAGAATGAACCGGTTTTGGTGTTTACCGTGTCTATCATGAAACTCAATGATGACAATCTCACCGAATTTAATCTACTGCATTTGAGTTCACCTCGTGCAGATACAACAAACGTTCGATAATATCTTTCATGACTCACCGGGGAGTTTATAGTATAAGATTGCCTGCCCATCCATTTTTTACTCTGAACTTGACCAAAACACAACCATGGCGTCTTCCTTCGAGTCCCTCCCTCTGGAGGTGTTTGAGGCCATCATCCATGAGACCGACCTGGTTGACCTTTGGCACCTTCAGCAATGCAATTCAGCCTTCGAAATAACACTGGATCCCTACATCATGGCTGAACCCCATGCTGTTCACAAACTCATGGCTTGGGGTTGCCTCAGGGGTAACACGTGGGCTATCAAGAAGGCTCTCTCCCTGGGGGCTGGTATCAGCACTGTCGAAGTTGCTTGGAGGAACGACGGCACCGCTATCTTGGCCTCTACACTTGGCCTTGCCGCAAGCAGATTCCGTTACGACATCTTTAAGTTTCCCCTCGAACCAGGCGCCCAACCGGATGTCTGAATCCACATCACACAGTCTGCCGCTTTCAAAAGACGACTGTTCACACCGCAATTCCCAAGGTTCGTTGAGATTTGCCAAGAGTATGGAGTTAAGGACAACATCCCCGACATTCAAGCCAATCTTGATGCAACCCTTGTCGAGACAGTTAAACTGAACCTCAAACTCAACATCTGTCAACGTTGGATGGACCTTGGAGCAAACCCCACTGGCCGAGTTGGAAAGAGTTGGAACCCCGAGACAGCCTTCTCGCTTGCAATTCTTTCTGGATCCATCACACTGACCAAGGCCATGGCATCACGAGGTTGTAAGCTGGATCTCCCGATTCCCAGTCAAGTGCCCAACGATACCCCCCCGGGGATACGCCCTATGGAACCATGGAAATATATGCCAATGATTGCCGCTGTGAAACGTTTGGCATCAAAGGGGAAGACGGACATGATTGAACATCTTCTAGAAGCTGGTGCTGACCTCAATGTCAAGTGCCGAGTCTGGATTCCACTCCGGGCGTGCCTGGACGATTACACAGAAGAAGCCGTCACCCCACTATTGATATACATCCTCAGTGTTGACTTTGACAATGTGACAGACCCGAATCATTCTCCTTCTCGGATGGTGAATTGGCTTTTGGACAGAGGTGCCGATATTCAGCTGGATTGCGTCCATCAGCATCTAGACCTGCTAGGCATTTGGGGGTACTTTAAAGGCCCCAAATGCCTCCTAAACGACGAACAGTTCACAATCATCAAACTATTTCTGGAGAACGGCGCAGCCAAAGGCGAAGTACCGGAGTGGCTATGCGGGCAAGGGATGGGTCTATGGTCATATTTCCCGTTGGATGATCCTTTCACTTTTGAACAGCAGGCCATTGGCATTGAACGGTGGAGCGTCATTATCGACTTGTTGCTCAAAGACGATAATTTCGACGGCAAACTGTCCGATCATGTTGACGCCCTACTAATGAAGCTTCTAAGTTACATCATGGATTGCACATTTAGGTGGCAGGATAAGCCTCCTGACCCTTGCCCTCCTGAGCTTTTCACCAAGTTTTACGACATTAGTCACCCTCTCATGATACAGAAGCTACTGTCAAAAGGAGCCAGCATCAACGCAACTTCATTGGCGCTCCCTGATGGTAAGTCGATTTTGAGAGTTATGAGGTCCAAGTTCGGACGCAGGAACCGCTTCCCTTGTCGAGTTGGACTTTTAGAAAAACAACAGCGATCATTGGTTGGCATGCTTGCCAATCTCGGTGGTGCGCCCACATTTATTCAAGAAGGGTTATCGTCCAACTCAAATGATCTTGATCACGGGGTATACGAGCTGTGGAAATGTGCACTTCAAGGTGAAGTGGCAGACGAGGAGAGGCTGCTTTGGAACCCAACAGCTGGGGTCCTAGTGGGTATACCTGATCGACTGGATCCTCAGGAACGGGAGGTATTAAAAAAGCAGCGGAGGGATGCAGAAGAGTTATTCAATCAAGAAACATCTAAATAACAAGTAATTTATAAAGAATCAGTTTAGGAAGCCAGTTCAGAAGCCAGTCTGTAAAAGGTCGAGTCTGTAAAACCCAGTCTGTGAAAGGTTGAGTCTGTAAAACATCGAGTCTGTAAAACCAATCTTGAGAAACCTACTTAATAAACCTACTTGCGAAACCTAACTTGCGAAACCTAACTTGCGAAACCCTTAACTTGATAAACCTACTTGATAAACCCACTTGCGAAACCTACTTGCGAAACCTAACTTGCGAAACCTAACTTGCGAAACCCTCAACTTGATAAACCTACTTGATAAACCCACTTGAGAAACCTACTTGCGGGACCCTTATCCATCTTGAGAAACCCTCGTCTTGGGAAACCTATCTTGAGAAACTAACTTGGGAAACCAGTCTATGAAAGCTTAAGTCTATTATCACGAGTGTTTCCAACGTGATCCTTTAGACAGCTATGCCCCCATGCCGATCGAATCTCTAGAGGGCTTGGATTTCGTTAATATATGTTCTATGCCTAGTAAGCAGCGCTATTATGGCTAGATACGCCCGCACTCCCAGTCGCCCATCGAGAACTCAACCAATGTCGCCCAAGAACCACGTGTGTCGTCTCTATACCTTGGGTTATTAATAGTCTGGATATGTCGATGGCTTAGAAGACATTCACGGTGGAAACATGTCTTTTCGGAGATAATAAAGGACTGTAATTTCACATGGCGTCAACCCAGAGCTGCGACAGGGTCGTGAGCGACTGAAGAACTGGGATGATTGATGACACACAGGAGGCTGCCGGGGAAAAGAACACAAAGACATAGCCAGTGTAGATACCAGGGGCGCAGCGTCACAATTGCTCTGGAAGTAAGGGGAGTAAGTATCGTGGCGGTAGTGAATTGAGATACCGTGGGCTTTACGATCAAGACTCTTATGTCTCGCGGAACACTCTGCGTATTCTCACATAAATTCCAACAAACTGTATTTGTACAAGTGACATGGCTTACCATTTACTTACCCACCTTGGGCTTTCCTGGCTTTACAGGCCACCCAGTAGCTCATTTACTACAGCAGCACAACATGAAGTAGCTGGATAATATGACTGATGGAGCTTCGAGGTCTGATAAGGTCAGATTACCCTCTGCGCTGTTTGAAGTCAACTGCTTACCGTCGCCACTTGGCGATCACCAATAATCTCCAGACCAGACTGTCGATTGTCGGCTGGCTTCCCAGCTACAAACCCGTAATTACTCCGTTGGTCCTGTAAAGATTTGGCATTCTGTCCCAAAGGAAGTCAATCTCAACCCGAAACTCTTATGACGCTTCAAAAATCTGGGTTCGGTACGGGCCAAGGGTGTGGTGTTGTTTCCTGGCACTGCCCGGCAGCTGTCAGCCAAATTTCATATCCACAACGCAGCGATGACAAGAAAACAACAACAGATCAAGGCCTTTCTGTTTCGATTTTGATCTCTACAGCACGATACCTTGTTCTCCCTGCGCGAGATCCCCCGACCTTTCAAGATGAACGCGAACGCCCCCCCGTTTCCGAAGCTTCACGATGACATCAATTCGTTCCTCCGAGGACCGCTCGACCCATCAAGCCGCGATGTGCGATTCGGTCACCTATCTCTGCCGCACAATCACTTGGCTAGAGTCAACATAGGGGCCCAGATCATCGACTCGATCCGCCGGACGGATAGAAGTATGGGCATCGCTCTGGTCCTCTCCCCTATAGAGCTTGAGCTCATCGATGGAGATTACGACGGTCTCCCTGTGGATGACGGACCTTTCAACTTCAAGGCGATGGACTACTACAGTTGCCTTGGTATTCTCCGAGCGAATCGCGAGACGCCCAGCGGCCAAGGACCTGCGGCATGGAAGAGTGAGCCCCAGCCTGAGGGCTGGAATGAAGACGATGTGTGTCCGAACAGGATGATCTTTGTCCTGTCGCTCGATTTGAGCCTCAGCGCTGATTGTGCCTTGGCTTTGATCGGCCTTGCTCAGTGGGCCTTGGATGTCTCGCATCGTTGGACGTCCAAGATCCGCCTCCTCACTGTATCGAGTTGCTTGAACAACAATCTACTGTCCGCGCTGGTACGACTACGCGAAGATTTCCCGGTGGCACATTTCGATTTCGATTCAAACGACTTCGATCATCCATCTCCCGATGCTATCGTCCATGCGCCGCTTTCCTGGGTCCCCGACTGGGTGAGTAACGTCATGCAAGACGCTGACTTGGGGTCTAGACATGCCATACTCTACTTGCCCACGTCCCCCATTTCCACCTTGCTGGCAAGGACGCTCAATGAGCGCAGCCCTCTATCGGCTGTTTTCTCCTGGCTTAGTCTAAGGGAACACTTTACCTTTGCTGCCCCGATCCTCGACCGCCTCCGCTGCCGCATTCCCGAGGATGCCCCGGAATCCCGGGCGATGATTTTCGAAATCGACCCGGAGTTCCCTATTCCGGGTTTCCTCGATGGGTTTACGCATGCTCACATCGTCCTTGGCACTGAATCATGGGAGATTCTTTTCGACGCCACCAGCCGGCAGCTGGTCTCGACCATGTACGAACTGACCGCCGACGAACGACACGCCATGCAGTGGTGGTGCGAGCAGCCCAACATCCCTGAGGATAACATGCATATTTATGCAGGACCCGATGGTATGGAGGGCTACCTTGACGCTGCACCATCTCGTCGCCGCGTGCATGTCGAGAACACCCAGGCCGGAGGCTTCATCGCGGCCGTTTTCGATATGGCTCCCTGGGGATTAGACCCAACTCGGGTCCTTCCATACTTCATTCACTCCTCCCTCGTCCTTCAAGAGATGAGCAGCCGCCTCCTTGCCCAAGGAATCATCCAGACCGCCCCCCACCAGTTGGCTCTTCAGGGCCGACAGGCTGCTACTTTCCGGGCTGTCCTTCCGGACACGGAATATGACCATCGACTAGCCCACTTCATCGCACTGGACTCATCAGACTCTACAGTCCTGTCTGTTAAATTGCAAGTTGCGAGTTTGTTGATGATTCTGCCAAAGCACGCGATCCAGATTAACGCTGATGTGCTGCCATTGGCTGACCTCGCCCAGACTTGTTGGGGCTATGGCCGAGGACTAGCATCCACTGGATACCTTTGGACGATCCTTGGGCTTTGGAAAAGACTAGCCTTGGAGCACGGCGAATTCAACTTTCCCGAACACTATCAATATGAGGTTGGCATTCCGTTGATGGCGGCTCAGGGCGGCATCCAGGTAATCTCCGTTGCGGCACGGCTCTTCCACCATTTCCTGTGGGAGTTGAAGGGAGATTTCAGTGTCGAAGAGCTGCCCGACGTTAGCATCGCCGAAGAAACGGGTGATTTGACCGAGGCTCAAGTGACTGAGCTTCAGCAGCATCTACTTCTCGCTTTCATTCACCAGCTTGTCCTGACTCATCGCGTCAGTGACACAGAGCTGGAGCATACAATCGTTGCTACCGGCACCAAGTTGGTCCATGTTGAATCTGGACCTTACCATTTGGGAGTTGCAACGGTCGACAAGCTGGGCGAGAATGGCACACTCTTCGGTTTTTGCACCGGTCTGTTGCGGAAGGAAGCGGGCGACTTAGTTGGCCAAGGCTGGACATGGATCCCAAGCAGCCTCGTCACGGAGTGGAAGGAGATTCATGCGCCAAACCAGACCTTGTCTGAGGCGTTGTCGTCGGGTGCTGCTCAGGGACTGTAGGCGGGGATAATTTTGTTGATCTTACTTGCCCTGTGTTTGTGGTTGGAGTCGTAGAGAACCCAATCAAGAGTCAATGAACATGGTACTGTGTCCAATATACATGGATCCGTGAAGTGATTTTTGTGATGTCCAAGTCCCAGCGTAGAACGTACTAATTAATGTCATTTGGTAGCCATGATGTATAATTCAGAGAAGGATATCTATCACCGTCCAACGATCCCCTGGACCGACAGCACTCCTCCTGTAATGCAATGTCTACGTTGTTAATACCAATGTCAGCTAGAGCTACGCTATGGACTCTGCTGTCTGGGGAAGTGATTCTTGGTCGTCTAGCCGATCTTTGTGTATGAGGGGATAGCAATGAAGCGTTCCATGGTCAATCTGGTGATGGATAAGACAGAGAATCGACAATGCACGCAAACAATGATTCTGTAAACTACTATAATATTTTCGTGGCTGACTTGAATTGTCGGTTGGTGATGAGCATGCCTCTGCTCTTCAATCTTTTGACCCATACCTAGGCATGCAAATGGCGGGTGATGATGTCGAGTGTCGTGGGCCTACCCACATCATACATAGCATTCACTCAAAAGGCACGATGGTTAGGCATAGAATTATATCCTCCAAAGTATGTATTACGCAGAACTTTAAACAGGCCACTGTGTTAATATCAAGTCATGATGTTATATTGTGTTTGAGATCTGTTATTTATTATAGTTGCAGCCCGGCCCTTGATGGGTTAACTGAGCCCGAAAATCCTTTCAGCCATAGCAGAGCTTCTACGCCCCTACGTCTTTGTTAGCGAGCTGAACTTGGCCGCCATCGCAGACAGCTTTGAGATGCACTGCGTTTAGCATAGTTTCAATCCTCGCGTCGCTGGAATAAGCTCTTTTAAAGACTTAGATCCTTAACCTAAGCCCTAATTATTTTTTCTCTATATTTTTATATTTAGGGATAATTCTTTTATATTTAGGGATAAATCATTTTTTATTTAGGGATAACTCTTTTT